>JASSUY010018105.1:0-14705 GCA_032466535.1 Forpus xanthops | reverse complement strand
GTCCCTGCCCATAGCAGGGGAGTTGGAACTAGATGATCTTAAGGTCCTTTCCAACCCTAATTATTCTATGATTCTATGACACTCTAGCAGATGTTTGGAGTCAAATTTATTTGAGACATACAAGCATTCATCACACTAAATCTATATGGGTGTGAGATATACTGGTTTCCAATAATGGGTTCAAAGAGCTTTCAAAAGGCTTTTGGTATGTATAAAGAACTTCTGGGCACTTTAGGTCATTTGTATGGTATCTCCCACCTCCGGCACATCTGAATAGCAAGC
Source organism: Forpus xanthops (assembly GCA_032466535.1). NCBI lineage: Eukaryota > Metazoa > Chordata > Aves > Psittaciformes > Psittacidae > Forpus > Forpus xanthops. The sequence continues at coordinate 14,423 of JASSUY010018105.1, read as the reverse complement.
TTTCTGAAAGTACTTGTACACTGTTTGCAAACAGCCATGGTCTTGTTTTGTTTACAAATTGCTTTTCCCCAGATAAGAATCTTCAACAGCAACTACCACAATAAATATTTTCAGAAACACTTCAGTTTGTTTACATGTAATATGTGAATACAGAAGAGTGTTTTCAGCTAGCAGCCACCAGATTTCTGAGGGTGGGGAAGCAGCGCAAGGAAGTTCATTATGAGCCAGTGTGTTGGTTGTAACATATCTATAGCAACTTCAGTTAGGAAGCAGCTTGCTGATAAAATTTTCTTTCCAAGCACTCTTAACTGAAGTCCCATCCTAAAAACAGTGTTTCGTTGTATCTCACTCTTGACAACTCTCTCCCCATCACTGCTATCATATGACAAGGGAGAAGGGCAGCTTTGCAAAGAGAAAATGACTACAAAGGGACTTTAACTGTGCATTTGAAGTACAAAGTCATGACAAATACTTGCATTTCTTTCAGAACCCTGCTAAAAACGTGATTTCACTGAGAATATTTAGTAAGTACAAAAACTCCATCCACAATAATTAAAGAAGATACCCGTCTTCTGCTTTTGATAACACTCTAGCATGGGAACAGGATTATAACACTCAGTCTTTCTAGAATTCAGCTGAGCATAGAGAAAAAAGTATGGAGTAAGCAAATAAAAATTGGACAAAAAAATTTAGACCTTGCTAACCCTGTAATACAGCTGATGGCCTGAAGGGGCTAGTGAAATCCACAGCGCTGCTAGGCATCAAGCAGCAGCCACCAGTGAAGGATGTATATAGCCACGGTACATATTTTTGCTCTTTGGAAATGTCAAAAGCAGTCGGGTTGTGGGTTGCTTTCTTGGGTTTTTTTTTTATTTTTATTTTATTTTTTATTTTTTTTATTATTTGTTATTTTATTTTGCACTGTTTTCACTCTTCTTTTACCTGCCCAAATTTAACTGCTAAGAAGATTCAGTTTTGTAACTGAGTGCACTTATTCCACTGGCAAAAGTACTTAATCATGTGATACCCACTGATTTTGGTGGAGCTTAGCTGCAGTGTTGTTTCTAACAGATGCTTTCAGGTAAATGGATGAATTCAGAAATGATGGCTTTCTTCTTGCTTTCTGCCACTGTGTATGTTATTATCTCAGAGAGGAAAAATAATTGAACAAAAAGATTTCCCAGATGTATGGGCAGACAGCAGGACCTATAAGTCAGCATCAGGCAGGCATGTGTCAGCAGGGTAGTTTGGCATGATCTGGAGCAAAGCAGAGTTGTGCTGGCTATTCAGCTAGAAAAGGTATGTGAGGAAAACAAACTGCTGATCTTAGCACGAATACTGGGTATGTGAGGGGCTAGAGAATGTGTTCAGTGATAACTTGGTTGGTACAGCTAAGGAAATGGTAATGCAAGCTCTGGAGTAAATTGGATGGGCTTGTCAAAGCCAAATCAGACAAAATGTTGCCATGGTTATTGAGTCACCCAAATAAAGAGAACACCATGCACTCTGGAGTACAAAGGCACAGGATGGCTTTGTGAACCCTCACAAGGGCTGTGGGTAGAGATGAACATTCAGATTTGCTGCCTGCTATCATTAGGGAATGCAAATCAGAGCATAAAAATGAAAGCAGAGGGTGACAAGGTTCCTTGGGAACTATCTTTTCCTGCTTGATGCCTGAAAAGTTCTCCTGAGAGTTCAGTCTGATTGCTGTCTACTCTGCATAATGGGTAGGCTGGCTGCTTTTATTGATCCTCAGTTATTTTTCAGTATTGTTTGCTTCATTAGTCCAGGAAGCCCTGGTGCATAGACACAGGCCCATAAATAAACCTCAGTGGCCAATGCAAACCTATCTTCACAGTGAAGAATATGCATTTTAGTTTTTAACAACATACAAAGCCAAGTATACTTTATTTTAATGCATCTGAAGAAAGACTTGAATGGATTACTGCATAAAAGGGCAGTGCACATTTGTTATACTTCTAAAATATTAATTCTTCCATATTTTTGATAGTGCAATGAAAACTAGCTTCAGTAATATTTTCTATCAGGGAAATTATCTTTTTATGTGTTACTCCTACAGATGTAATTTTAATCAGAATTTTTACTCTACCCCAGTGAATTTAGAGTTTTGTGAGAAAAGAGGGGAAAAAAATGAGGAAAGAAAGCCAGTACAATGAACTAAAAAGTATCTGGCTACTGGGGGATAATAGCACCTGTGAAGATGAGGAGCCAGCTTGAAGAATTTAGTGGCAAGGGCAGCAAGGGCAAAGAAAGTATATTAAAACACAGATGCAGTCTCTGGTGGGTCATTTGAATTTCATTTGCAGAGTAATTTTCATGCCATTTAGCCATAGCCACAGCAGGAATAAAAAGGATTAAACACATTAAAGTGACAAAATCATGCAAGGAGGGATTTGGGCTTGTGGTCATTATTTTGATAAAATTCAATGGTACAGTAGGCTGAGTTAGTGTCATATCAAAGATTTTGAGTGTTGACAGAAAAACATGGTATGCAACAGGAGAAAGGTAGACAGTGCATTCATTCAGGGTTCATAGTATATTAAGAACTCATCAGGCACAAAAAAGAAAGAATTTCTGGCCTCGCAGAAAAAGAAATATACAAACAGTGGCAAATTATCCCAACTTGTTTCAAGATTTGCAGTTGACTTTCAGAACAGAGGCTCTGTTTATTTCAGATCATTCGAGGAAACACAGGATATTTTAAGAACTATTTAGGTGCTGCAAGAACTCTTTAACAATTGATTGGTGCATTTAGGGCCTTAGAAAATAGGCTTGGATTGAAGGTTTTCATCAATTCTCCATTGCTGTACTTATCCACAAGCCACGGTAGGATGCTCCCCTGAATATGGGAGAATGCTGCTCAGTGTTGCATGCTTCTGTAGTTCAGGTAGCCAGTGCACACGGGCACATGCCCACAAGCACGCTTCAGTTCCAGCACTCCTGGTGGAGAACGCACGTTTCAGTTTTTAACAACGTGTACTTTTATATACCTGATGAAAGATATTGTGTATTCTCTTATCCATATACAGCACAGGAAAATTCAGTCATTTCACTGGCATCCATCTTAAGATCTGGTAAAGTACATAGAATAACACTGAGACATGAAGTTCCTGACAGTGTGAAACAAAATAATTCAGGGAGCTTCAAAACACACTAGGCTTCAAAAAATTGGCATAAATCACTGGAGCACACTGATTAATGATAACTGGATGGAAGGTCATGGAAGGAGAGTGTCTGCACCTTTAAGGATATCTGGTCAAAGGAGCCATAGAAAACAACAGGCAGAGACAAACCTGCCTGACACATGATGAAGGAGCTGGTGGTGAGAACAAATCTAGTCAGTGGCACTAATTGGTAAGGACATGTGGAGTGTGAGAAAATTTATTATTTCAGCTGGGAGGGCGAGAAAAGGGAGGGAGACAAACATACAGAGAGGTAAAACCTGATCAATTAGCATTAACAAAGGCAATAACCAGAAACAAACCTGGACAGTCACACCAGTCCATGGGATTCCAAAAAACTGCAGCAACCCGGGGCTTTACAACTGATAAGGATGCAAACCTGAGGGTTTATGTCTTCAGGCAGCCTCAACATGAACTACATATATTATTTTGTTTTTATTGGATTAGTGCTTAGGAATCACATTCCTATTCACGTAGACTGAAATTCATCTTGCCTCAGTTGTTAGTGGGTATAATGCAGAAACAAACAAATCATAGATTTATAGAGCTCAAACCTAGAAATTACTATGATTATCTCATTTAACCTTGTGTATTTTATAGGCCAAAGTTTACATGCAAAAAATCTGTGTGAAGCAAATATAACCACGCTTGCCCCAAAACTTACAGCCTAAGGAAAACCTGGCTGTGGTGTAAATGCTTCAAGCATCAGTGATTCCACGAAATCCACTATATTCACTGCTAAAAATGTGTATCTTATTTCTAATCTGTATCAACATACAGCTTCTATGTGTTCCCTCTTGGTTTTTCTGCTAGATAAAAACACAGTTTGTTATTATACTGGTTACATGAAAAATCAAGAATCAATTAAACACATCTCAAGGTCTGCATTCTGTATTATATGCAATCTATGATTCTATGTGGTAAATAATGTCAGGCAAAATGAAAAATTAATATTTTTTTTCAAAACAGAATATATACACATGATTATCACTTGATATAATGAGCTAAGCAGTTACCCAGCACCAGAGTCATCAAAATCTACCCATCATCTTCGGTATGCACCCAGGTTGCAAAGGAATGATCAAAATCAGCTTTGATTTGTCTTGTGTAAGTTGTTTTTTTTATGCAATGTGATTGTAGAATATAATTAGATTAGTGCTCTCCAGTCATGCTTTTATAGGGAAAATGCTTATATTTTTCCCCCATCTCCAATCTGCGGACTCCCTAGATGTGAAAATGACTATAACCCAGAAACGTCTTGGAGAATTAGCACTTTACACACCATCACATTGGTTACTTTGAGAAGCTGTTAAAGAACAAAGTATTTAAAGGCCAAGGTAAATTCACACACAGGATGTTTCATTTGATGGTGTTTACATTTATGGCTGATTTAGGTACGATACAACAAGTAACCGCTAAAGGTAGTTACAGGTGGATACTTGGCTGGTATAGAGCCAGTTGCCAGTCTGAGCCAGACTTCTTGACCATAATTTAGCTCTAATAAAGCATTTCCAGTAATTACTCTGTCAGTGTACTTGTTACTATTAATATTTTCAGACTGAAAAGTGAGTTTGTCTATTCCATCAATGACCAGATAGCCAGAGGCACGTGGACTAAATGATTCAATGGTATATTCAAAAACATAGACCCCTAGATACGGAACATGGAACTTCCCAGTTGCTGGTGCAAATGAGGCTCCATAGTTGACATCCAGATTGTTAAATCTGATGGGTCCTGGAGTCGTCATTCCATATGTATGAGAGGCAAAAAAAGCCACCATAGGTGCATATCTGTATGATCCTTTTGAAAAATCTGGAAAAGAACAAAAAAAAAAAAATTCAAGTAATGTATAAGGGTAACTTGGACCAGCCAGAAGATGAAAAACAGTTTTTCTGAAGTCACATCATCCAGGGGCTTGAGAACTGAAACACTGTATTTCTGCATAAACAAAAAGTTTTTCTGTATTGTATAAAAAGTAATTTTCTTCACAATTAGTGTTAGGTGTATCCACAAAAGAATAATTTTAGCAACAGCAAGGGAAATTTATTTTTGCCTATACTACGTTATCATTAAGGAAGCCACTATTTTTCTTTTCTTTTCCCTACCTCTCCCCCCTGAAGTTTTTCCCACCCCAGGATCTCTTTCATTATTCCTATGTGTGCTGAAGCCAAGAATTTTCTCCACAAATCATATGCAGACACTAAAGAGCTTTAGCACTCCTGACATTGAATAAGGAAATAAGTATAAGCTTTTTTCCTCAAGTTGAGCCTTCATGCTATGATTCCCTGCCACTGTACAAATGATTTTATTCACTATTCATATGCTATCATGAGTAAGAATCAGCCAAGTGGCTGCTAAAGGTTGCATAAAATTCACATTCCATGTGGCCTGGATGTAAATTATTTATTTGTTTTCTAGATTGAATAAGCACAGTTTCCACTTTTCTTTTTTGAAATATCTTTCAAGGGCTGCATCCTTTGCTGTTGAAAATCAGAGGCAGGCTTAAAATGACATCTTCAGGCCATAGTCCCATTGTAGCGTCATTGTAGCTACTTGTATTTATACAGCATTTATGGCCGTACTGAAGCTAGTATCCCCCAGAGATGTGATTTTACCTCCCCCCTTGAATTTCATGATACCATGTTCAAATGCATCTATTGTACACTCTCCCACTCTGTGCAATTCACCAGGGAGCTTTCCAGCTATTATGACTCGTCCCAGTCCCAATTTAATCCCATCATCTGGCCATATTAAAGAAAGAGATCACGAGTCACCCGTGAGGATTGATGTCTTCAGCACCAAAACACAGGACACTACCACATGAGTTGTACACATGAAAGTGAAATGTGAGACCTTTGACCAGCAAATGCTCTCTAATTAGGCCCTAAGGCAGAGGCCTGTACTACTAGCATATTGTGCTACTAAATTCTATACTTGCCCACACTCAGAGAATTGTCGTTCACTAGCTTCATGCTGCAGTTGGCTCCTCCAAAGGGATGGCGACAAGCACAAATAAAGCTCTGTCTGTCATTGATACAGGTTCCTCCATTCTGGCATGGGGAGCTCACACAAGCTGAATACTGCCCTGTAATAGTGAGGGAGGAAAAACAACAACCTCAGCTGCAACGTCATTACAGTGACACCAAGTTTTCAATCTTTTGGAAAGCCTCTTTGTCAACTCATAAAACCAGTGGAATTTTTGCTCTGTGAAGGCCAACTTCACATACTGTCCAGGCTTTTCAGACCATTTGCTGGCCTTCCTCTTTGCCTGAACATGGTGTACCCTCAGACAGCCTCCAAGACATAGCTATACAATTATATACCTGTATAATCATATACTTCAAGATATACCTATAGCCTCTGAGAATTACCTATAAATGCCGAGTTCTGCTCATCTCAGCTGGTCAAGTACATGCAATAAAATGAAAGATATTATATATACAGATCGCACCCAGCTGATATGGAGAAATGTCAGTCCGGTGCTGCTAAGCTGTGAGACAGTAACTACTGAGTGTAATTGCACAATGTGTTGCCATAGTAGTTGGAGGGGAAGAACATTCAAGCCATGTTGAAAATTAAATATTCCTATGAAAAATTATGAACACAGAGCATGCCTATATATTTTAGAAAGTCATATATTTTATAAAACAAACATTTTCTTTCCCAGGAACTACCATCAGAGCTCTGAAAGGATACTCTGCACAGATTTACCAGTGATGGTAAATCTAGACTGGTAGGTGGGAACTGAAAAGCTTTTTATAAAAGGGTCTACTTATTCCCAAAGAAATGTTGACATGGATCTTCACATATGTATCTCAGTAACGTCTATATTTTTCTTTAGAGTCCTATCCAGAGATTTCACAGACTGCTGCATTAAGGCAAAATATGTCTGTGAGAAATTTCATTTCAGCAAGCAGAATGCTAAAATACATTGTACAGTGACACTTAAATTTGCACTGATGGAGCATATGGACTTAAAGAAACCCAGTAATTCTCTTCACAGAAAATAATAACCATTCCATAATGCCTGAAATAAAGAAATTTAGGACTGTGATGACTGGGGTCACAGTAGAGGCAACTGGACATGAGGAAATAATGTTTTTCTTCTCAGATAATAGTTTCACTGCGCACTTAATTGACCTTATTTTTCACTCATATTTACCAAGCATCCACAACATTTCTGTCATATTTACCAAGCATCTACACATTTGCCAAGCGTGAAAGGAGAGCAGAAATGGAAGGAAAACAGCTGATTTTGCTGACTGTATCATATTCCCAAAATACAAAAGCTTTGTGTAAGAACAGGTCAGACTTTGGCTAATTGGCCTAGGCTTATCAAAACAAGAAGTAAATCTAAGAAACAGGAAAAAGATTACAAAAAGGAAATTATAATGAGATTGAGACTAGTGTTTTAACAGTCTGCTGAGGGATAAGTTTGGCTAAACTTAATCTTGGAGTTAAATCAAATTCAGACATAGCTTTACCTACAAGAAATTAACCCTTCTGTTGCAGTATTGCTTAACAGCAGCTGGGGAGTGTGCTCCATTTGCTAAAACTAGGAGAAGCTGTAAGGGAACTTGTACAAGAGTTTTAAGGCCTCTGATCTCCACTGAGAAGGTAATCTCTGTGTAACTTCTGCGTAATCTTACAATAGCATGTTCTTTCTGACATTTCTGGCTATGGCTGCCCCTCTGCCCAGTATTTTTCCTTCTTGCTGCAGGGCATCCTGAGACACTATATACTTACTTTCTGCCTGGGGTAAAGATGCCAAGAGGTTAAGATTAGGAAAGAATTTCCCACTGTAGTGTATATCCTATTTTCAATTAATCTTTACAACTTAGTATTGTAGATGAGTAAAAGAGAGAGACTTTATAAATTAAATTAAGGGCTTAAATTGCAGCTATTAATAGCACAGAATAAACCTAATGCAGTTGCTATTTATTCTCAGTATGGCAGGAGTGGGCAGAGCCTGTTAATGCTGAGTTTTGCTACTCCCTGAGAGGGCAAGCAGCCAGAAGCTCTTTTGCAGCATACTGCTGTACAAATAGATCTTCAAACAAATGAAGCTCTGTCAGTATCTACTGGGGTGCTGCTCAGAAGCAAATAAAACATTCAGAAATTTAATGGTCTGTTTAGGGAAAGAAGGGATTCGAGTGGTTCAATTTGGAAATGTCTGATCAGGAAGTAACTTGACAACATTTTTCAATATTTTGTTATCTGTAACCACCTTTCAGGAAGCCCTAGGAGATTGGAGGAACCTGAAAGCCTACTAGACACAGGCTCACACAGAGTCAGACTGGTTGTCAGCCTACAATTATTAATCACCTCTGGCTTCATGCTGTGAAGTCTGACAGTGATAAAAACAATGAACTTCCCCAATAGCCTAGATGCAAGGGGTGCCAGGGAGCAGTGGGAGAGAGGCAGCCCCACTGGGGCTGGCACCCGGGAACTGAAGGTGACAGTAGGGCTAGTGCCTCACCCGGAGTGGTGACAAGCAAAGCATAGCAGGTCAATCTTGGTAACCACAGTTAGTCACAGCCCAGCAAGAAGGAAAAGGCCTGGGAGATTGTCTTGAGCTGATCCCAGGCCCATAGGCAGGGTGCTCAGTCTCAGGGCTAGGTCAGCATCCACAAGGCAAGTAAGGCTATCGATACATACTCCTCACTTGGAGCACTGTGTGCAGTTCTGGTGTCCTCAAAATAACAAGTAAATGGAACTATTGGAACAAGTCCAGAGGAGGGCCATGAGGACGATCAGGGGACTGGAGTACCTCCTGTATGAAGATAGGCTGAGAAAGTTGGGGCTGTTCAGCTTGGAGAAGAGGAGGCTGCATAGAGACCTCATAACAGCCCTCCAATATCTGAAGGGGGCCTATAGGAATGCTGGGAAGGGACTCTTCATTAGGGACTGCAGTGGTAGGACAAAGGGTAATGGGTTCAAGCTTAAACAGAGGAAGTTAAGATTGGATATAAGGAAGAAATTCTTTATTGCACGGGTGGTGAGGCACTGGAATGGGCTGCCCAGGGAAGTGAATGTCCCATCCCTGACAGTGTTCAAGGCCAGGTTGGACAGAGCCTTGGATGGCATGGTTTAGTGGGAAGTGCTTCTGCCCATGAAGGAGAGGGTGGAAGTAGATGATTTTAAGGTCCTTTCCAACCCTAACTATTCTATGATTGTACGATTCTACATTTGGGGCCCTGGGAGGGAATTCAGTTCTAAGTGCTGTGCAGGGTGTTTAAGGTGCAAAAAAAGCACCACATGGATAGTGGCTGAGACATGTCATTTGCCAGTTCGCCCAGGACCACTCATCCTGTAGGCACATCTCATCAGGACCCATGGACCTTCATGTGCACCTTCAGGTTCCTTAGATAGTCTCAAACCTGATTTTCTCCTGTAGCAGGCGGTTCTGCATTCTCCCATTCCCCAGCTTTGCCTTTTGTGACTTCAGCAGTGTGACTAGAGCATTCGCCAGTGAAGTCCAAGGCAAAAAACTATGTCCCGGGTAATCATGTCTTCTGTGCCCTTCTGGAGAGAGCCCACATTTTCTCTAGTCTTCTTTTTATCCCTGATGTACCTACAGAAGCTTTTCTTGTTGCCCTTGATGTCCCTGGGAAGATTCCATCAGAACTTTAGGTTTTCTAACCTGAGCTTTGGCTGCTCAGGCAATTTCTCCATATTCCTCTTTGGCTACCTGTGCTTGCTTCCAATAAACTGTAGGCTTCCATTTTGTGTTTCAGCTTGTCCAGGATCTCCTTCTTTATTCATAAAGGCCTCCTGGTGTTCTTGCCTGACTTCCTCTGTCACACTGAGCTTGGAGGAGGTGATCCTTGAATATTAACCAGCTTTCTTGGGTCCATCTTCTTTCAGTTCTTTGTAACATGGTACCGTACCAAGGAGATCCCTGAAGGGGCCCAAGTCAACTCTCCTGAAGCTTGCTACACACCCTCCTCACTGCCCTGAGGATCTTGAATTTCACCATTTCGGGGTCACCACCAGCCCCTCCATGCTGGTGAGAACAAGCATAGCCCCTCTTCTTGCTGGCTCTTTTTTTCATATCACCAACACTTTCCAGGAACTTTCTGGATTACTTATGCCCTGTTATGTTGTCCCTCCAACAGAGGACCAGGGCTTGTGAATGTGAGGCAGCTCCTATCTGTCTGTGCAGGGCCTCACCTACTCTGCCTTCCTGGCCCCCACTATAATGTCACCTTTCCCAGCACATCCATTAATCCTGTCCCATACACTCTTAGGCAGTTCCTCATCAATCCCCAGGTGGAGCTTCATGAACACAACATGTTATTACATGCTACATACATAAATATAATACAGCTGCACCATCAGTTATTCATGTTGACAGGAAATCTGAATAAAGCCAAACCACAACTAGTACAAGACAGGCAACAAGAGAGTGCATTCGCCTTTGCATGGCAGTCTCTGGATTCTCTTGAGAACAGGCACAGCACTAAATGGCAGTCTGAAAATGGAACTGAGCAAAGCTGTTCTCATGCTGCATCATGCATTTTGCAGTAGAATAGTTCATTCGAAGGTAAGAATAGACACGATCCGTAAGCCAGACTAATAAAAATCTTACTGCATATTGTTTCTTTAAAAGCTGTCACCTCCCCTGTTTCAGATGCTTGAATCTACCTTAAGACCATCATTTTCTTATTTATCCCAGGTTGCCAGTACAGTTCAGTATCAGGAAAAGTGTTAGATTTTGTGTCCCTCACACACATATTGTGCTACAGTTGCCATATACCTATTTTTTTGTGTCCGTTCCACAATAAGGGAAGTCTCCAAACCTATACGTCCCTGCATATGCAATGCAAACTCACATTCTTTCCCCTTGATTTCAAATAACTACTAAGTATTGCTTCAGGGACAAATCCTGAATACATTGAAGCCAAAGAAAATCCCAATCTGTTACAGCAGGATCAAATATTGAACATATTGGAATCAATGAGAATTTTCATTCATCTTTTTCTAGAATTTTATTCTATATTTTTTTAATTGAAAAAGACAATCTTTGATCAAATACATTTTATAATTAGCCAGTTTTGCCTTAGGTTTTCTTCTAGAAACTTTAGTAGAATTAGCACAGATTTCTGGATGATCTCCTGGATCTTGAGAGAAAAAGCTTTCCTGGAGAAGTAAAATATACCCAGGCTGAAGATAGATACTTGTTAATTGGAATAATGGTCTTTCTTATTTCTTTAACTTACAGTAACGTAAAGTATGAATTTGCTAGGCATGAAATATCACTGACTGTGAAAGCTCATTGCTGATTAAAAAGTCCTCAAAAACTACATTGTGATGTAGAAATGTTGCTTAAAAATAGGGCTTTTCAACATCTGCAAAGATCTGCACTTTCTGTAAGAGTAAGCATACTTGTAGTGTTATTAAGTGGCTATTTATTAAAATTCAGCATGAGATAAATAATAAATAGGAAATATATTAAGTCAATAATGTGGAGTAAAAGAACAGAGCAGGCGGCAGCTTCCTGTGCTCCAGGCAGGTAGCACTAGTGACATTTTCCAACAAAGTAGAAGACTCGGGAAAGATTAAAGGCATCATATCTCATTTCCCCTTAATTTTAATTGTGATCAAGGGTTTTGAATTTCCATCCTGTGCTGTGGCACAAATAGGCAGAAACCTGAAATGACTGAGAAAGAATTGCTATTTTTAATACCAAAATATTCAAATTAATTTGTAAAAAGAATTTGGGAAATATTGGTGCACGACTGTGTGGCAATAGCTGTCTGTCTTCTGTTAATTGAAACAAGAAGCAAGGACTGAAATCCTTCAGTAGGTATGGCTTTCAGGAGAAGTCAAGCTACTCATGGCACTGGGACTTCAAAAGGGATCCTTTCAAATGATCACTGAAAAGTGCACGTACCTAAGACAGGAGGAGATGAAGGAGGAAAAGGGGGAGAAGAGGCGTGAAGAGGGAAACGGAAGTTGCCCATGGTCTTATCACAAGAACAACAGTGGTAGCTCTTACTGCCCCTACATCTGCCTATAATATGGTGCAAATATAGTTTGCTTGTTGTAAGTTTAAGAATACTTTACAGAAAATAGTTAGATCCAGGTCATCAAAAGTATCTGGACGTCTCTCTATCATTTAGGATCTGTCTCACTTATTCTAATGTGAATTAGAGTCCTTTGAGGATTTCTAGAAATGTAATCACTCATCATTTTCTGTATTTTGCTAGATATTATATTTCCATCAAATATTAGCTTATGTTATTGGTTTTCAGTCACCTGATGCCAAAATTCATAACTCTATTTCTATTTCTGTGAATTCATCCGCATGAATTAATTTCATATGATGATGTTTGAAGTTCAGAAGCAAATCTCACATAAAATGTCTTTAAGAATGGTAGCTTCTACTCAGCTGAGATGTTCTCTAGATGGACTCAAGTCAAACCTACTTTATTGTCTGGGCTTCTGATTCTGCAAGAACACATTGTTGTAATTGTAACTGCACCAGTAATCTCAATGGATTACTGAAGGAGTCCACAAAAGCCTCATTTCAGCCATTTGGTGTATTCACTTGCTTCAGATTTTTTATACTCTTCGTACCCACTGACACTGCAAAGTACTGACACAACTCCAGATTACTCTCCCAGTTTGCATTTTTTTTTTTACTGAAATAGCTAATTGAGATGCAGACACAAAATTCCTGTGGTTTAGACTTTGTTTAAATTGACAGTTATGTTTGAAAGGTCAGGCACTCAGCTGAGTGCATGTGCATGCATATATACCTTAAACTGATCAGATGTGAATTTATTGAGGAAAATTAAATGGAGCTCCTAGATGTCTTAGTGTATCATCTTTTATAAGCAAGAGAACAGAGCAGCCTCAAGTTCCTCTGAAACTCTCTTTTGTACTTTTTATTCACCTTCAGTCAGGTTCTGCCACTTCAGTTCACCACAGTGGTTACATAGGACTTTATTACAAAGACTCTAATTTTTAGAAGAGTAAAATGCATTACCTGGATCTATAGTATTATCCGTGTTTCTCTGACTTCGGCTTGCCAGGCTCATGGTGACATTTGCAGCTCCTTTCTTCACTGAGACTGGTTTCTTCATAACTGGTTTCACCTGCTTCTGAAGTTTGGTGATGTTGTTCATAGCATTTGCAACTGATATGTCAACGTGCTGGGTTAAATTTGTCAAGATAGCTCCTGCTCTTATTTCAAGCACAGATTCAATGAGCTCTTGGAGGCCTCTGCGCAGGAGGGGGATATCTGGCTGAGCAAGTTTAATTAGCACAGGTATACTAGCATTCACTTTATGAATGCTGCTGTTGGTATCATGACACAGCCCCCAGGCCTTGTGAGCAGTCTTGTTCAGAAGTGGAATGATGTTTGAGAAGCGGATTGACTTGGCTTCCAGGGCCTTGATCCTGGAACTCAGTGTCTGGAGCTGAAGAGAGACCACTTGATCTTTCTCTGTCGAGGCTGCATTGGGTTTTTTCAGTGAGACACAGTTGTTTGCCAAAAGCTTGGAAATTTTTGACTCCACATTCAGAAGGCGAATCTCATGGTCCTTTGATTCCTCCACAGAATCAAATAACTTTTCTTCCAGGTGGCTGATATCTTCTTGTTGACTGTCCACTTTCGATGATGTATCATTTAAAATATAGAAAAGTCTTCTGAAATTGTGGAGGATAACTGTCAGACTCCTCATATGGAAGATCAGAAAGGGATGGTGCTACTTGTAAAGAAGATTCATACTTCTTGCCAACAAGCAGCATCTGGAGGGATTCATTCAATTGTTGAAATTGAGGAATGAAAGCCAGGAGGCTGCCCAGTTTCTCAGCTCTGCCACAGCAGACTTCAGTCTCATTTCTTAGAGCACGTAGCGTATCTTTCAGTACATAGTTATCTTGAATAGAATCAATAGCACTGTTTATCACTGCCATGGTCTTGTTTAGTCCATCTTCAATTTCCATGGAGCATTCATTAATATGACTCTCAAAGAGTTCCTGATAAGCCTGAGGTTCATTTTTTAATCCTTCCTGAGTTCTGGAAAGCTCCTTAATTGCAGAACTCATTCTGTTAACAACAGTTGTGAGATTTTCAAGCTTCTTGTTGATTTCTTCAGCTTGAATTTGTTGTTCATACTCTGAAGTCAGACTAAAAGGTATCCCTTGTTCAATCAATGGCTGGAGAATCTCCATATCGTAACACAAATCATTCATTTGCTCATTCATTTT
>JASSUY010018102.1:0-28412 GCA_032466535.1 Forpus xanthops | reverse complement strand
GCACAGAACTGTTTGAGGGGGCCTCAAACTACGACAGGACCACAAGTGACCTCATAAGCAGCCAAAATAACAAACAAATGATCAGGTTTTTTTTGTGGACAAACTGTCAAAGCGATATCCATCTGAAGACAGGGAAAATAAGTCTTGCTGAAAGCCCACTTTGTGAAAAAGAAGAGTAGCATATCACGATCATGTGGGAATATGTTCCTGTGTCAAGGATATCCATGGGAAAGAAAAGGCAGATCTCATAGTTGCATGAAATAACATATAACTACACCAGATACATGGCTGAATCAATATCATGTAGTGATTAAACCCATGAAGGAAAAGAGCTCATGCTGTTTGTATAAACAAGGTTCTGGTTTTAAGGAACTGAAATGTAAGGCGTCAATGAGAAACATTTGTCTAATGTTGAGATAGCTCTGGGAGAGCCCAGGCGCTGAGTAACACATATTTATTCCTATAAGACAGGATCTGACTTTAAGGTATTAAAAATTAAAAGTTAATTACATGAGAACATAAGAACAGAAGTGTGGGTTTGAAGTCAGTATCTACCAATATCCTGTCTTTGAGAGCAGCCGAAACACAAGCTTAGTAAAAGATAATAAGAATAGAGTGAGCTCACACTAACGCTTTCCTGCAATACCCTCTCACCTTCCAGAATTCTGTAGTTCAGCCACTCTCTGAGACCTAGACTGCAGCTTTCTGGTTATATCAATGTGAAATACACAAAACACCGATGTATACAGGTATACATTCATATACATATATACATACATAAGTACATGAGCAATTACGTATAAATACATGTGTATAAGCATTCATATACAGTTTTGTATTACTGTCTGGGCATACGCACATCTAACATAGATCCACTTACATTTCTTTCCCCCTTTTTTCACAGATGTGATGTTATGTTAATAAATAAAATATAATGGATCATAAGGCCAATTTACTTGAACAAATCAGCTTGTTCTTGTCTTCCCCCCTTGTTTTGCATTCGTGAGAACATCTTTGACTTAATAATATTTTAATGTCCTCAGTTTGTAATGAGCTTTTTGCCAAGTGGATTTTATAGCTGGTTAAAGCCCAGTAAGTGGGTTGTGGTTGTGAACTGGACATAGCTCTTACTGTTTTCAATGCTTGGTTTTGTAAATTTTACATTTTGCATTCATTTTATAATTCAGAGAAATTTGAGAGAAAAAAAGAAGATTTAAAGTTATTCATTTTAGTGCTCTGGAGAATAGGAACAAATATGTTAAATTTGTAAATTAAAGGTTTATCGAAACTGAAATTTCTAGTTTATAAAAAATAGATAATATAGTCACAAAACATCTCTATGCCAAATATTAATACCCTTGGTTACCCGTGTGGGTATGTGTGTGGAAGTGCATACAAATGCACTGCTTTATAATGCTTCGAAACTGGAACAAGTGTGAAATCATTCACAGTACTAATAGCTATACAATCAGAAAAAAATATTCACACCAAAATCCATTCTTTAACCTTATAACACTCATGTCAACAAAACTAAGCATTTCACATTTAAGAGAATGCAGTCTGACATATTAAAGTCAGTACAAAATGTGCTGGACAAACTGCTATTCAAAGTCAACTATATATGCCTTTCTTTCAGTGGTTTCCTTTAGTTTGTCAATAAACCTTCCATGTACTTCATGGCTCTGTTGCTGACAGAGTTCAATCGATGTAGACAGACCTCCAGCAGCAAGATTTTCCAAGACCACTTGAAGAGCAATGTACGGAAAGCAAACTAGTTACTGAATGTTTTGTTTTTTTTTTTTATAATGAAAGATATTTGTCGATTGCAGCTAGTACCTAAGGGATCAGAAGTGATGGCATCAGTACCAGGCTGTACTAGCAGACATCAGAAGAATAAAATACAATACTTTTAAGAGTTCCATATATCTATGAAAATTCATTGGCAATGCTGTGATGTTGAGATGGGCTTAGTAATACCTGTAGCCAAATGAAGCAATAATAAAGACAAAAGAATTTTACATGCTAACCTAACCACATAGGAAAACTTCAGTGCACAACTGAAGTGTGAACTTCAGCCAATGATCGAATGATTCTTTTAAAAATTCATTTCTACCTTCCATTTCAGAGAAGGATGGTGTTCTGAATCTGTCCTGACACTAGAAGAGTTGCTGGTCTATGCAGTTGGCCAAACACATACAACAGATTTGATATATGCTGCATTTCACTTGTAAGCTCCTACTGCTGAGCTCGGCACAGAGCATGGATGTCTGTAAGAAAGGTAGCCCTTTCTGTAAGAAAGATAGAGTAAGAACAGTGGGAGAGAATTAAGGGAAATTTTTTTGTAAATATTTTCAAGTTTTGAAAAATTTTAGTTCATGCCTTGGACTCTTTTGTAGAAGAGTTGCGCAGCTTGATAAACAACTGTCTACTCAAACTATTGCATGCACGAACATACTGCTTTTTTTAACTACAGCACAGATTGTGTGGGGGAAAACTCCTACAGATTAAAGAAATAAAAGAGAGGTGGAGCATAACTTCATCCGCTGACACTGTTGGCTCCTGTAATGACCATCCTGCTGGAATTCCACTACATGATATAAATAATTGCATAGAAGAAATACATTTATTCTAATATACTTCCATTTTGTGCTTTAACTTATAACGAGGTATTGTTTTTGTCAGCTGCAGATGAGTAGGGCCTTTTTTACATTAACATATGACCAACCCAAAGGAGTTGTCATCTCCCGAGGAATTCAGAATGAATGTTTGCTTACAGTGCTTTGCATTACATAATATATATGGCTGGTATCTACAAAATACAAAAACTTTAGAAATAGAAAATAAAAAGTCAATTTTAATTATTTAATTATTGTTTCTTTTATTTATTTCTTTTCTTCACTGTGATAAAAATTCTATTCATTTGAATGCAAATACATGCACCGACACGCTGGAGTAGAATATCCAGAAATGCATGAACAACTTGGGTTTTACCACATGGTTGGTGCTAAGTGTTGTGTTTTCTGAAACCTTTATTTTTGTTTTCCTCCCTCTTACAGTATTGTGCCAGCTGTGTACCACCTCTTTAAGCATTCCTCTTCTTTTAATCACCTCTTTCATCTGATTCATATGGCATAGAGTGCACCTCAAATATTCCTTATCTCAGTATATTTATTATCTAGGAATTAATTTGTTTCAGCGCTGCAGTTGTCAAATATGAGCTCACAGACATGCCAGTTTCAAATAAGCACTTCCTCAGAATTTTGAAGATGTCATAAGTAGGGGGTGGAAGGCAGAAAATTCTCGACATCCGAGAGTCATTTTTTTATAGCATGAAGCTGGAAGGGTTTAATTCATAAAGAAACTGCTCTATGGAACATTCATTGCCATGGGCTGAATTTGCAGTTATCAGTTTTCCTTTTTAAGTAGGTTTTTTTTTTTTTTTTTTTTTTTTCTGCAGAGAAACACAAGCAGCCATGCACACACCAAGGTGCCAGGATGGGAAGAGTGCACCATGTCTTCTCTAACAACTACTCTGCTGCTCCAGGTACACCAGCCTTTCTAAAATTCAGATTACAGCTCTTTTTCTAATATGCTTTAATGCCTTCTTTCTAATTTTTCTTACAGAATACCTCCAATTTCCACATATCCTTTCCAGCTAATAAAACTTATCCCATAACTTTTCTGTTGACTTTTCTGTTTCCCCTCCTGACCCAGCCAGTCAGCCAAAGAACATTTGTAACCACAACAGTTTTTGGCAGTTAAGCTCCTTAACTCCCAAGTGTAAGAAATAAGAAAATTGATACTTTATATACACTATATAATTGATATTTTACAGTATATCCCTGTGAGTTGAGGCAAAACCAAAGCAAAATTATTGAGAAGGCTGACAAGAAGCATTAAATACCTTTTTATGAGTTACATTAAAGTACACAATGTACATAAAGAGGTACATTGTTGGGACCTTTTTGTTGCTACTTTTTTCATTCGGCCATTTGTTATTTTGACTGTATTTCATAATCTTGCTAATTATTTATCAGACTACATTTGGGCGATCAATATATTTTTCTAACTGTAAACAAACATGGTGTCTCCTGAACACTGACCTAAATGTGAGTTAGAGTTTCAAAACACAGTCAAGGTCCAGACCATGATATCGTCTACCTGCTTCACATCATAGTTAAACCTTCTAGGCATCTTCATTAATTGGATACATTTTACTAAGCTTAACAATCCTTTTTTGAGAAAAACTTCAGGTACTTGTCTTGTAGTGGGGTCAGATTTAAAGTAGTTAGTTACCTACCAGCTAAACCACTTTCCAGGGAAGAGAGCTGCAGGTTCCAGCCTTAATGGAATGACTCTTAGCATAGGGGTCCAGTTTTAAGGGAAGAGCTGCAGATTCTGGCAGATACTGGCACAGATTCTTCATGGCTCTGACTGTAGTGTATGACATGGATTTGGTCTTCTGCAGTCTAAGTCTGCTGCTTGGGCAAATGGTTCTATTGTTGCTATGATTTCATCTTGAATTTTACTAAGCTTCCAAAAAATACCATTCTGAAACACCCCAAATAGGCAGAAGATCCTAGTATTTCCTATTGGTTCCTATTACTCTCCACAAAAAGGAGTGGATGTATATTTAAATATGTACAGAGATGTCTGATGTACAGGGGAAAGAATGCAAAATGGTATCGGAGATATCCATCCGGAACATTTTCAACAGTTTCTTTCTCCATCCATGAAGGATATGACAGTGAGACTGGACCATCCAACAGAGCTCATCCTCAAGACATGCACTTAGGAGTTATATAAGATTGCATGTCAGGTCAGGTGTCTGAATTACCTGGGATGAATTCTACCCAAAGCCATGTCAGCTTGTTTGTGCAGTAGATAGAAAGAGGTAATTCCTTGAAAATGTGTTTATTTGCTCTTGTTTTCATTTGAAGTGACAGTCAACTGTATTTTAACATATGTTTAAATATTTCTCCTTAATAGTACCAAACTCTGAAGCTAACAGAGCTATTAAGAGCCGGAAATTTCTTTGTTTTATTAATGTTAGCTAGGTAATCCCTATGATCCTCCTGCTTAAAACTGCTCTGGACAGATACCCAATGAATTTCAAACAATGTAAAGGCCAACATCTTAGCTAAGCTCCTGGTCTATCTCATGTTTTAAATTCATTAATTTGCTTTGCTAGATTCCTGGTTAAAGAGCAGGGGCTGAAAAAAGGAAGCGAGATAGAAAACTCCATATGTCATGAGACTCTAAGATTCATGAGAATGAAAAAAATAAAACATAAAAGAATGCATTTTCTACCACTTTCTGCAATTTTGTAATCCAAATTCTCAGTAAAAAAAATAAATCTTTCATTATGAAAATATGCACTGTTTAGAATTCTCTCGTCTAAGTATGTTTAAGAAAGTACAATATTTAATTACACTTATCATTTTGATCAACATTAACCAAGCAATTTGTTTTAACTAGATGCAGAGGAACTGTTGTTCATATCCTTAGTTTGTAACGATGATTGCTCTGTTTCAATAAGTATCACTTCACACCAAATGGCTACATCTATTATGCCAAAATATGAAATGCAGTTCTAACAGTTAAAAAAAGAATTAAATTTAATTTTGGGATTGCAAACTGTGGGACTCCATTTCAGTTTCTCATAATTTTGCCAAGCTTGAGTCATTTGGGCTAAAATCACCCACAGACGTTTGTAGCAGCCTGTTAATTTTTTTTTTTTCACTAAGGAAATTTTCTTAATTTGCTTTTATTTTTCCTTTTTTTTTTCCTTCTTTAAAAAAAAAAAAAAAACATAACAAAACAAAAAAAAAAAAAAAAGCAGCCAAAAAAACAGCCAACAGAGTAGTTCACTCAGGAGAGCTGCTCATAAAGCATTCAAAGAAATGCAGTGCTATCTTAATTTGTCTTCCTAGTGCTTAGGCTTTTTTGGTATAGTTACATAACTACATACTATTTTTTTCCACTAAGCATTGCTTCAGTCAGGGTAGAGGAAGAATACACCTCACAGAATATATTTGGGCTCTACAGTTACAAAAAGCCCTCCTTGTCATTGTCATAGACCTTCCAGCATCATTTGCTGCAGAAGATGTTAGGTGTACAGTGTATGAGGCAGGAGGCCAGGAGATGGGTGAGAAGGTCTTGAGAGGAAAGCAGGAAACTGATGTAGCAGTCTTGAAATATCTTGCTTTTTAACACTAAATCATTAAGTCAGAATGTCATATTAGCACTGCTATCCTGCTTCTTGTTTCCAAATCACTCATTCCCGGCCCAGACGCCTCTCATAGATCTGCAACATACCATGTGATTAAGTGATCCTTATTTTATAAGTGCCTACATTGACCATCTAGGGTTTGATTTGCAGAAATTGTGTATAATCACAGCGGCAGTGACTGTCTGTGGGACACTGCTTTGAACATCTAATCTGCTGCATAATTCTTAACACTCCACAAAATCAGGTTCTGTGTATCTGTGACTGAATAAGAAAATTAGTGGGCACTTTGGAGGTTTGTGTGCCTCAGTTCTCAGTCTGTAAAATGGGGATCATAATTTCATCAGATGGCTGTGGAAGTAAAGTCATTATTCTAAGCAGAGCACTCAGGTGCTACACTGATGAGTACCGGAAGAAGAGCTACAGGAGATTAATAACTCTGTGTTCAGAGCAGGGTTTAAATAACATGCAGTAAGTAACGCATTGAAGCACTCATTGAGCAGAAAAGACAAAACAGCTATTGAATAGCTGCTCATTACATGGACAGTTGCCATTCTCTGCACTGACAGCAACAGTAAAAAAAACCTGTGTGAACCTGTAATTAAAGACTGCATCAAATTCTGAATACAAAAAATCTTGCTGTATTTGCTTTGAAAACTGTGATATCGATATTCCCTTACTTCTGACCACTGCAGACTGTGCTCCTCCTCATTCTATATTTTTTTTTTGTATCCTAGAAATGTGTGCTACAATAGCTGCTATGACTCTGGCTGAATTTTATTCTTCCATAAGCAGCTGGAAAATAACATTTGGAGTTGCCTGTGCAATGTTTACCTGGTCAGTGGGCTGCTCTGTTTAACTTTGAGGAGTTACATGAGCAAAATGCGGACAAAATCTGTTTTGGATTAATCAAGTCCTATGCTGATTTTTTCATAATTCATTTAACATAAAAGATGTATTTAATTTCCTGTGATCTTAATTTTGCTTGTGCAATCCATCTCTTTCCTGAGAGTAAAACAGAATCTGAGGAAAAAGGCTGTGACTGTCAACATGCAGTGTAGACATCTTTGGGTATGTACCTATGCATACCAAATATAATTCTGTTTTTCACTCTGAAGTTTGTTTAAGTGCTGTTGATATAACATTTGGGAATATAATCAACAAATCTCTATAGAAAAATTTTGTTGGTGTCATCGCAACAGTTACAGGCTGCAGAGCTGTTCCCACTGAAATGTGAGGTGAGACCATAAGCTACCCTTTTGACAGTGATATGCCACTGCATATGTGATACAGCTCAGTCAACAGGAATAGAAGGGAAGCACCTTTAGAAATCAGTAATAAGCACCTCTTAAAATACACCAATGCTTTTTCCTATGGTGTTGTCATTTTTTTTTATTCCATCACATGTGATAAAAGAAAGTGATACCTTTCACGTTGATTTATTCCCAACAGACAGCTTGTCTAAATTCAGCAAGGCATTAAACAATGTAAACAAGCAAAGCTTTTGACTAAAACTTCCCAGAATTCACAACAAATTTTCATGATCTCATGCAATTTCTTTCCAACTCTAAATAAACTGATATGTGTGATATCACCTGTAAGTAGCCAGAATGGGATTAATTTTATAGAAGTTTAGAAGTCTGCTGTGTACACTTTGACATGCTTGACAACCAACTTCATCTCCCTGCGTAGTCAATGAAAGCATTTTAGAACCCAAACTATCTAGCATGTTAGGATGTCTATGTCCCAATGAGGTAGACAGTGCCAAGAAATTCCTATTTTTTGGGTGAAAGAAAGTTTTACTATGGGAAACTCAGGGAACCTGAATGACTAATTCAGACAGAAAAATGCACATTTTATCATAACATCTCAATTTGCTGTTAAGTTGGTCAAATATAATTTTCATGTTAGAATTATTAGTCATTTAAACTGGTAATTTGCAAAGGCAGTGGAATATCCACATCTAGATTGCTGAATTATTCAAACAATTCTTAACATTGGTAGGGCTGGGGTCACCTGGCATTTAAGCAACAAGTACCAAAGGGGTACAGAGTGAGAGCCAGCACATGGCCTGGCCTATGGGGAAGACAGTAAGTACAATCTTATTTGATCTACAAGTATGCATGTGGTTTATATATCCTGTATTCCAGTAAGTGAAATGCATTCATTCTGCTCTTGAAAGAGACTTTGATAGCTGGATGCAAGTAGAAACATGGCAATAAGAAATGTACAAAAATAGATATTTGGAGTTATGAACAAAATTTAGTATTTGTCTCTGTCTTCTAATAGCAGTCATAATATCTTTCTCTCCTTAAATAGGAGTTGAGTCTTTAAACATATTCTTTACGAGTTTTGCTGTTGCAAGTAAATGTTTATAGTTAAGCATACTAAATAAAAATCTTTGAAGTCATGATACCATCTTTTATATCTATAGGACTGATATATAGCTTCCTGTGTGGCAAATATCACTCAGATAGGTACAGGTCTTAATTACTCTTTCTTTTATTTCTATGCATGTGTTAATCTGAGATTAGCAGTTAACATGCCAGGAAAGTAATCTCCTTCTAATGAATTTAAATCTCAGGTAAGTGGAGATAGATTTCAAATACAAAACTAGAAAGAGATCAAGGTAAAGTAAATTAGTGTAGTGCATGCTAGATTTTGTAATATTTCCAGCCATTTGAACAGAAGCATTCTAAATCACTTTTTATGCATATTGTGTGAATACTATTAATGATCCAGACAGTACTGTTAATGATGTCTCAGATCTTTCAGGCTTTAAAATATGCATACTAAATTTAGAATGCGCAGGTAATGGTAAACCCCAGTAACTATATATACTTTCTTATGTACAGCAATATATACTGATATATGTGATGCATGAGAAAAGATGAAAGAGAAGGTAGGGGGTCATATTAAGTGAGACAAAGTCAGATAAGCCAGTCAAAGGCCAAGTTTTTAATAAAAGAGTAATAAGATAAGCATGCAGAGAGTGGATTAAAAAAGAATGATGATAATAGAGACAGTTGGGAAAGGTACTGTAATTCTGAGTACTGGAGCTACAAAGAATAGAAATGCGAAGATGATAACAGTAAGCAGCTTTCCTTCAATGCATTATATTATTCTTTTCAAGGTGGAAACTACAATTTACCATGTATTTGCAGTTTCACAGAATCATTGAGTTAGGGTTGGAAAGGAGCTCAAGATCATCTAGCTTCAAGCCCCTTGCCATAAGCAGGGACACCTCCTACTAAACCATGCCACACAAGGATATGTCCAACCTGGCCTTGAACGCTGCCAGCGATGGAGCATTCACAGCTTCCCTGGGTAACCCATTCCAGTGCCTCATCACCCTTATAGTAAAGCATTACTTCCTCATATCCAATCTAAACTTCCCCTGGTTAAGTTTGAACCCATTACCTCTTTATTCCATCACTGCAGTTCCTCACAAAGAGTCCCTCCCCAGCATCCCTATAGACCCCCTTCAGACATTGGAATGCTATTATGAGATCTCCACGCAGCCTTATCTTCTCCAGGCTGAACAGCCCCAACTTTCTTATCCTATCTTCATACGGGAGATGCTCCAGTCCCCTGATCGTCCTCTTGACCCTCCTCTGGACTTGTTCCAACAGTTCCATGTCCTTTTTAAGTTGAAGACCTCAGAAATGCACACAATACTCCAAGTGAGGTCTCACGAGAGCAGAGTAGTGGATCAGGATCACATCCTTTGACCTGCTGGTCATGCTTCATTTGATGCAGCCCAGGATATGGTTGGTTTCCTGGGCTGCAATTGCACACTAATGGCTCATGTTCATTTTCTGATCAACTAACACCCCCAAGTCCTTCTGCTCAGGGCTGCTCTGAAACTCCTCTCTGCCCAACCCGTAGCTATGCCTGGGATTGCTCCAACCCAGGTGTAGGGCCTTGAGCTGTCAAATTCCTTTTCTTTTCTGTCTGTCAAACTCCCTACCATTTCTCCCACCTGTCCCCATTTTCAAACTTCAGCTTGAATTGTCACTTTTTATTATATTGTCCACTTTCCTCAGGTTCATTCCCCTTCTTTCATTTCTTGTAAACTGACTCAGTCCTTTGGTTGGTGCTTGTCAGTTTGGCGCTCATTTTGGATATGAATCTGAGAGCAATTATGTTGAAAATAAGGACAATTCAGAGAGTCACATAATCATAGAATGTTTTGGATTGGAATGGACTTTAAAAGTCATCTAGTTCCAGCCCTCTTCCATGGGCAGGGACACTTTCTGCTAGACCAGGATGCTTAAAGCCCTGTCCAAGCTCGCCTTGAACACTGATAACTTCTCTAAGCAGCCTGTGCCAGTGCCTCACCACCCTCACAGGAAAAAATTTCTTCCTAATACTTCATCTAAATCTCCTCTCTTTAAGTTTAAAACCATCCCCCCTTGTCCTATCACTATATGCCCCGGTAAAACATCCCTCTTCAGATTTGTTGTAGGACCCTTTCAGATACTGAAAGGTTGCTCTAAGGTCACCCGAGAACCTTTTCTTCTCCAGAGTGAACAACCTCAACTCTCTCGGCCTTTCTTCATAGGAGAGGTGCTCCAACCCTCTGATCATCTTCCTGGCTCTAATCTGTATCTGCAGAAGGAGGTCTTTGTCCTTCTTGTGTCTGAACTCTCTGTGTTCAGAGCTGAACACAGTACTGCAGGTGGTGTCTCATGAGAGCAGAGTAGAGGGACAGGATCAAGTCCTTTGACCTGTTGGTCAATCTTCTTTTGATGCAGCTAAGCATGTTTGGCTTTCTCGGCTGTGACTACACACTGCCAGCTCATGTTGAGTTTCTCATGGAGAACAAGCCCCAAGACTTTCTTCTCCGGACTGCTCTCAATCTAGTCTATTCCCAGCCTGTATTTATGCTTGGGATTGCCCCTACCCAAGTGCAGGACCTTGCATTTGTCCTTGTTGAACTTGAGATTTACATTGGCCCATCTCTGAAGCCTGTCGAAGTCTCTCTGGATGGCATTTCTTCCCGTCAGCACATTGACAACACCACACAGCTTGGTGTCATCAGCAAAGTTGCTGAGGGTGTACTTGATCACACTCTCCATGTCACAGACAAAAAAAGACAAACTACTCTGGTCCCAGTACTGATTCCTGCGGTACACCAGTTGTCACTGGTCTCCACTTGGACATTGAGCCACGATTATTTGGGTTTCATCAGGAATTTTTTGGCAGTTCATGCATATATGCTTAATTTCCAGAGGAACTTTTAGCTCCTGCCTTTCTATGTCATTAGCACTGAGACTATTGATCATAAAATCATAGAATAGTTGGGGTTGGAAAGGATCTTAAGATCCTTAGGTTCCAAACCCCCTGCCATGGACAGGGATGCCTCACCCTAGATCATGTTGCTCCACTCAGCCTAGCCTTGAGCACTGCCAAGGAGCATTTATCACTTCTTTAAGCAACCTCTTCCAGTGCCTCATCACCCTCACAGTAAAGAACTTCTTCCTTATATCTAACCTGAACTTCCTCTGTTTGAGTTTAAACCCACTACCCCTTTTCCTATCACTATTGTTCCTAATGAAGAGTCCCTCTCCAAAGAGATGTAGGTTTCTCCAAAACGATCATAATGGAATACCTTCTGGAAGCCTGAGATGTGATGAAGGCTGATGCAAACCCTTGTTACTGACAGGACTGCATAGGTTAGAATAGGTTGCTTAGAGCTTTTTTTTAAGCATCTCCAAGGCTGGATGTTCTCTTTCTGGGCAGCCTACTTTGATGTTTGAGCACCTCAGCTTGTGATGGCTGGGAGAAGACTGTGCCAGTAAAGACTAAGGCAAAGAAGCATCAGATACTCAGGTCCCTTTCCCTTTTTCTTTTGAATATAAGTAACATATAATATAATTATGGAATATTTGAACTCATTGTGAAACCAAGTGAAAAGGCAAAATTCCAGTTGCTTTGTTATTTCATTTCACCTCAAAATCTTGGTGATCACATAGGGCTAAATGTAAGTAATTTGGAAGATAATAGCAGCTAGGGCTCACATGCACTATCTCATCACTTCAGAGAACTGGATTGTAAAAGATTGTGAAATGGATTACATTTTCTAAATTTATACTTTGATAAGTTTCGCAGAAACTACTTTTCTCCCTGTAGAGATATGGCAGTATTTGTACTCAATTTATGCGTGTTAAAACTGATGTATATTGAGATTAACATAATTGTCAGTGGCCTAAGTGTGTATAGGAGGAGATAAAATACAGAAAATAGATCATTCAAAATTATCTTTATTGAAATGCCTTAGATCTTCAGAAAGGGGGAACATTCTTTTAATTTTCTTTGAATTTTATTTAACTTACGCATAAAATTACCTTAGTTTTAAGACTTAGGGCAGATATTACAAACAAGAATTTGGGCCCTGGAAAGTTACCAAAGAGAAATATGTCTTAATTTTCACATGGCATATGAAGCACTTACTTCAGTATTTTTAGTACATTTTATGTAGGGGTGCAAAGCATTTTGCCAACAGACTGCCAATGCTTCTAGCAGGTTAGGTCTTTCACTAAGAAAATCCTCCAAAAAAAATTCCAAGAAAGAAGTATATGTGTTAATAAGCATTGTTCTTCCTATTAGAGGCAACATTTGCTTGCAATTACAGCTTATGATTGCAAGTTAATCAGTCCATAACTGTTTCTGATGTGAAAATTAACTCTGCACAAAAATTGCATAGTAGAATCCTCAATCTTAGATTAGAAAAAAAAAAAAAAAAAAAAAAAATACAAAAAAAAAATAAATAAAAAATTAAATAAGACAGAAGTAAGACAGAAATAAACAGAAAACCAGGCAAAATAACAATGAATTAGTAGAACTATTAAAACAGACAGATTAAATTCTACCTATTGGATACCTGCCATACCTTATATTAAGTATTAAAAATTTGATGTCTATGAAAGCGAAGGTCATTTCTATAATTTGAATAATGAAAAGCTTTCAGTTAACCTACGTCTTAAAAGTACTGACTATATAAGCCTTTTGAAGTTAGAACGATTGTGAAATATATTAAATCAATATAATTTATTCAGAAAAAAGCTTAAATGTACAGTCTTACAAGGATGAAACATGTTGATGTCACCATTATTCTGTGATAACTCAGTTTTTAGTGCATTGAACCGTGAACTACCTACTGAATAGAAACAATGCCTCATAACAACAAAATCCATTTTCAGATCAAGTGAAGAAAAGACCATTTACATGTCACCTCTACTCTGCTGCCTGGCATTGTCATTAAAAAAAAGATCTCAATCATTGTTGCTCATTTGTGAATTAAGTATTTGAATATACAAAAAAGGCATTAGCATTTGTCAAACTTTACTCCTTTCAGTACATTTGAGGGTCTGACATTGTTCTCCTGTATTCAAAATTCTTGTGAAAACTTACTGCTTAAAATGTTTCTCTGCTTTCTAGAACTTTCAGTTCCAAGTCATAGTAATATGAAAACTTTGGCTACTACAGGAAGCTGTGCTTCATAGTCTGAAGTTAGTCAGAATAATTTCAGATCCAATATATTTATTGAATGATGCAGAAAATTCACAACTGCTAGATTGTGCCATGTAGCTGTGGGAGGGCTGATCTTGGTGCTATTTAGGTGAACAGTAAAGGGAGTCTGAAGGCCTCTTGGACTCCTAGATGCAGTGCTGAAAGCCCATAGAGGGAATTTAGTTGAAATATGTGCTGTTTGCAAGGCTGGCAGTTCAGCAGCTTAAAATATAATAAAACTGATGTATGAGGGACTACCATAAGCCCAGAGTTTTCACAGGGACAAAACAGTCAGTCCTTCTAATGGTGACATTATGTGAAACTGCATTCAGTCAAAGTGTTTTCCAAACAAATTGGAAGGTGTCCCTGACCCATGCTAAATTTCAAATTGCTCAAAGGACTTGTTTGGGAGGGTGCAAGATGCCCCAGACCAAAACCTTGTCAGGAAACATGCTAACATTTTTACAGTAGACATCTGTAGCAGTGTTCTGGAATCTACTGGTGTAAACGCAAGATTTCAGGGTGGGAAAGGATGCAAAGGTAAAACCATTCCCAGTACACCTCTGTGCCTTCAAATGTTTGCTAAAAATTGATATATATTAATAACACTTTTCTTAATGAAGAATAATGTTACCCAGCCAACAAGCCCTAACAAATGTCAAGAATATAATATTTGAAAACATGAGTTAGGCAAATCAAATCTATGTGTTATCAGACAATTTCATAACAATAGGGATGTGCTGAGAAATTTGAAGTGTTGCTTTTTCTTTTTTTGAAAGAAGTTGCATAGTTTAGCCATAAATTATTGATATAAGATTTAGTAGCTGAAATTCTATACCCTGTTTTATAAAAGACGGTACATAATCACAGCAATTCTCTTTTCTATTGCCATTTAAAAATTTTCTTAAAGAAAGGTACCAAAAATAAGACATAACGTAAAATTTATTTCTAACTTTTTTTAACTGAATTTTAATGGAACTCTGCATTTGTTTTGGAAAAAAAAAAAAAAAAATGGCAACAACCAACCAACCAAAGAAACAAGCAAACAAAAAAAAACCCAAAAGAACAAACCAAACCAAACCAAAAAATTAAAAACAGACACCAAACCGGAAAACACTAAACTAATTCTGAAGACTCTTGCTTCAGCAGCTACAAAACTCATTAGGGGTAATATTAGGCAAAAAATGTGTAATAATCCAAGATATCTTCCTGTGAGAGTACTGTATTCCTCTGCAACACTTAACTATTTCATAAAAGGTGGCCAACATCACCCCTGGAAATTCTTCCTTGTTTCAACAAATGAGTCAAGTCATGCAAAGTATCAGAACAGAAGTCCAGCTATGGATATCATGTGTGTATCTTGCATAAACACCTAACTCGTGCAGTCTGGGTGTCAGTGTGCCAGCGGAATGTTGTAGAACATCTCTTTTATCATATATCTTTTAGAGAGCCTAGATGTCTGACTGTATTCATTGAACCACCCATGAGGCTAATTTTAGATAGCATGAAATCTAAATTAGAAACACCTAAGGGGCCTATTTGGATCTTGGTTTTGTCCTTTGAAATAAATATTTAGGTCTTCTAAACACCTCCATAAGAATATAAAGAATTAGAAACACAGCTTAATTTCAATACATAAATGCTATCATAATTCTATCTCAAATATTGTTTTCTCTCCTCTACAAGCCTTTATGGTCTGAGTGTGAATCATGACTTTAATAGGGATATTTTGCAAAACACTTTATAATATTTAGTCTGGAAGAAAATACAAGCTAATATGCTGATGTTAAAAAGCTCTTCCTTCTTCCACATATCACTTTCACTGATGACTGCAAAGGCCCAGCAGATCCCACATTTTCCACTTGCAAACTCAGTTCTGGTTGTGTGACCTCCATAGCTTTTTTTCCCACCAATTCTGCAGACTGTCTTGTCTCCTGGTAATCCCACACAGAGTCTTAGACTACTTTGTTACTGGAAGATGCTTTCACCCTGTCATGAACCCAGGACACACCCTCAGGATTAATTAGTGCATGCCAGATCTGTTCCAGAGTACTTTATGTGTATACTGCTAAAATGGATTGCCTTTTAGAGTGAATCACTGTGTATGGATCCCTGTTTAGCATTTAGATTCAGGAAATAGTTTATGCTAGAAGTCATATCTGGAGATCATTTGGTCCTGGGTCTCCTCAAAGTAGTGCCAACCTAGATTAGGCTTCTCAAGGCCTTGCCTACACAGCTTTCACCAGTACTCTAGGGTGGAGAGTCCACAGTGTCCCTGGACAGCCTATTGCAGGTTTATCTACCCTTGTGGTGAAAACCAAATCCTAATGCACATTGGAATTTCTTTCGTTGCACTTTCTGCTGATCCTGTTTGTTCTTTTTCTGTTCTCCTCCAAGAGGCATCTGGTTCCACCTTCTCCATATCTTCCTATAAGGCAATAGGTAGCTCCCAAAATCTGTATCTGCCCTCAGATATCTCTTCTGAAGGCTGGGCAAACCAACCACCTTCTCTTTGTACATCATGTGCTCCAGTACCCTGACAATCTTGGTAGCCCTTCCCTGGAGACATGTCTATGGAGACCCTTCTACATGTTCTATCTGTATTGGGATATAACTGTACACAGTATCCAAATGTCATCAAAAAAAGTGTGAAACAAAAAGCAAAATCAACCTCAAACTGCTGGCTGCATATCTGCTAACACAGTTCTATGTGCAGTTTGCCTTCTTTGCTGTAAGGGAATACTATTAATTCTAGTGCATCTTCCTCAGCAGAACTCCTGGTTCGTTTTTGGCAAGACAGAATCAGCTTTCTGATCTGTTGACCGGCAGCCTCTACTGTTCCATGGGTTTATTTCATCACAGGTGCAGGACTCTGTCTTTGCCTGTGCTGAGCTTCATGAGGTTACTAACAGTCCATTTTTGAAGTCTGTCAAGGTCTCTGAATGACGGTGCACCCATCAGTGTATTTTTCCTTTCCACCTCGGGTTTGTGCCCTCTGCAAACTGGGTCATTCATGAAGTTATTAAACAGTATTTGCCATAGCATTGCCCTGAAGGAATCCCTTTGGTTATCAGTTGAGAATTAGACTTTTTTCCTGATGATTACAACACTTTGAGTCCTGTGATCAGCCAGTTTTCAACCCACCTTGTAGGTTACCCATGTAGTCCAGCTCACTTCAGTTTGGATACAAGCATACTATGGTCACCCCATAGATGCTATGACTGTGTGAAAACCATTGCTGAAGTCAAAGTAAGCAACCTCCACTGCACTTTTCTCAAGGATGGAGATAATCATCTTAACAAAGAAAAAGCCAAGCCCTCCTCTGGGCTATATATTGTATCCTTTGGTGTGAGAGGAAAAAGTGTTAGCCCTGTAAGGCTGTTTTTATAGTTTGAAACTAAGATCAGTTGATAAATGCTCTGGGGAGGCACAAAGGCATATATGACCATCTGGAAGTGGACTAGATGATATCCAAAAGTCCCTTCCAAACCTAGTGATTCCAGGAGCAAGTAAGAAAGATAACCAAATTGCCAATTGGGACTGGACCTGGGGTGAATTATCCTCTGAAGCACATCCAACTGTCTTCTCAAGAAGGACTAGTTGATTTACTCCAGAAGAGTCTGAGAGTGAATAAACAATTAAGTGAATGGATTTCTGGGAAGAAACTAGAGAACTAAGTTCTGTGACTGTAAATGTACTTCTAGCTTAAAACCTGAGCACCTTATCACTTTGTTATCTGACATGCTCTTTGCTAGAATTACTGCAGAGAATAGAGTAGAAAGCACAAGGATGGATCAACTCTCTAAGCTTTCCAACTTAGAGAGTATAGAACATGTATTTTCAGGAATTTCACATGTCCCTTGATGGGTAAAGAGCTGAGTCAGAAGTAAAGCTCCTTTTTTTATACCTGAACAAGAAGAGTTTCAAACTTCTTGAAGCTATAACATGGAAAAAGCTGGAAGCCACAGATCTAGAGGAAGACAAACTCAGAAACACAATCTGATTTAAGGTTTATACTGTTTACATAAAGGGACTTTTTTAATAGTGTAATTATTAATAGTTTGATCCAAAATAATTCTGAAAAAAAAGTATAAAGATGGACAAGAAGCGTAAAATCTATCGAACACAGCATGTGAAAAATCAAGTGTAAAATTGCAATTTTTTAAGTTACATGGGGCTTTGCTGTTAGATATGGTGTTACTGGAGCTGAGTTGCTGAGGTTATGCTATCTGAACAATGGCAGAGTATCATGTTGAGGTTACAAGATCTTTAATCCAGATTTGAAAAATGTGAAAATTATGATGGAATCATAGAATCATAGAGTAGTTAGGGTTGAAAGGGCCTTAAGGTCATCTAGTTCCAGCCCCCCTGACATGGGCAGGGAAATCAAAGCTAGATAATGTAGAATCAATAAATGGCTTAGACTGTTTTATTAGGAATGGAGATAAAATGGAACATCTAATCTGGACTCACTCTGACAGTTCCATGTCCTTTTTGTGTTTAGGGCTTGTCATGGTTTAATGCCAGTTGGCGACTAAGCCCCACACAGCCACTCACTCACTCACCAACCCTGGGGGGATGGGGGAGAGAACTAGAAGAGTGAGAAAACTCTTGGATTAAGATAAAGACAGTTTAACAGGTAAAGCAAAATCTGTGTGTGCAAGCAGAGGAAAACAAGGAATTCATTCACCATGTCCCACCAGCAGGCAGGTGTTCAGCCACCTCTAGGAAAGCAGGGCTCCACTACACATAAGAGTGACCTGTAAAGACAAATGCCATCACTCCAAACAGCCCTCTCCCCCACCCATTTCCTTCTTCTTCCCCTAGCTTTATATACTGAGCATGACATAATGGGTACAGGACATCCCCTGGCTTAATTGGGGTCAGCTGTCACATATGTGTCTCCTTCCAACTTCTTGTGTGCCTCTAGCCTACTCACTGATGGTGGTGGCTCAAGAAACAAAAAAGGCTTTGACACTATGTAAGCACTCCTCAGCAGTAACTAATCCATCCTTGTGTTATAGCACTATTTCCAGCACAAATTCAAAATGTAGTCCCATATGAGCTAATATGGAAGAAAATTAACTTTATCACAGTCAGAACCAACACAAGGCTCCAGAGCTAAATGCAATACTCCAGCTGGGGTCCTATGGTCACCATTGAACTATGTGCGGTAAATTTATTAGACTTACTGCGCCTTCAGGTTGTATTTTGTGCTGGACACAGCAATGGATGCAGCATTTCCAGCTGAGGATAAAATACTATCTGAATAACTGGAAAAGCACAAAATATATAGAATAAAAAATATCAACTTTAATTAACTACTGTTAAATATCATTATCTTTTTTTTTTTTTTTTCATTTGTTTGGTTTTTTTTTTTCTTGTTGTTGTTTCTGTTGTCATGCCATACAATTAGAAGATTATATTCAGAGACATCATGACTTTGGTTTGCTTATTTCAGAGACATACACCGAACAATCTTAACTCTTTTCTTGTTTCGCTTATAAATCCATAACTTAATGTATCAGAACAAATTGCATAACACCTTTATTGATAATATCAACCTAATTAGGTTTTAAAAAAAAAGCCATAATGGAAAGAATCAGCTACAGATCTTCAAGTCTACAATATGTCTGACTCCAGTTGTGTCAGAGATGCAACCATACAGAAAAGAAACAACTGAAGCATACAGTAAAAAGCATTTTGTGTGGCACTGCAAGATTTGTCTCCTAACTGTTTTTTTCCTGAGTGTGCAAAGTGGTTATTCAGTTGGGGTGGGAGTTGTAGGATTGCATCATCTATATATAGTTTACTGAACCAAAGAACAGCTAACAACAAAACAATGTCACCTCATAGAAAGAGCACCTGAGAATATAGATGTACACTTTTTAAGCAGAAGGATCAATACAAGCTTCTGAGAGCATATCATGCCAGTGTGCAACACCTATCATTCTCTCCCTTTAGATTATGAAGTTATCAACATAGCTGTCAGTCACCACAATGTAGTTAATTTCAGGAGCCAAAGCTGCATCATCAAACTGTCCACAAATCTGAGAAACTGCCAGGGGAGAAAGGAAAATGACTATGAGTCTAAATGCCAGCAGGATAAAGTGGGAGACCTTGATCCATGCTCATGGATATCTCTGATAGACTTCCTATGTTCCCCAGAGAAAGCAGATTTTGCTCAGATTCCCTTCAACAAAATGCGGAGATAGCAGTGTTGCTGAAGTCAAGAGTTCTTAGCAGATTATTAGGTGCATAAATACTACAGTGATGGGGAATGTCACAGATAAAGGCTTTGATGGAGGTTTTTCTCCGGCATGAAAAGAAATAGAAACCAAACAAACTCTACCTAAGTAGAGTTTCCATCTTGAAATCACTGCAAACTGAAGATAGCTATGTCCAGGTAGGTATACTTCAGAATTTTGTTGCAGCTC
This sequence comes from Forpus xanthops, assembly GCA_032466535.1. Taxonomy (NCBI): domain Eukaryota; kingdom Metazoa; phylum Chordata; class Aves; order Psittaciformes; family Psittacidae; genus Forpus; species Forpus xanthops. Next base: position 8,231 of record JASSUY010018102.1, on the reverse strand, counting down.
AGATATCTCTGTGATGAAAACAACTACAAATTCCATCTGAAAAGAGAGATCTAATATATGCAATTTATATGCTACTTCCTTAATAAGTGATTGCTAGTTGTACTCCACTTTTTAGGTTGTTTTCAAGTATCAAGCTTCATTTGAAAGGCTGGTTACTAATAAAGAAGACTTTAGAATTTAGCAGTGCTATGCTATTATTTTCTATTTAGTTTCATATTTATGGCTAAAGAACTGCAAAGAACCTGATTTAAACTCAGATATTTTGTTACTGGAAGATAAAAATCTTTTTCGTTATTTGAAGACTGGAAATCAAGTTACATCATTAATTAAATTGTAAATTATAGTAAACTGTAAGAAAGAGGTGTTATAGCAATGCCTGAAAAGCTTTCTGTTAAACTGTGATTGTTTTGGTCCTCACAATCTGTGACTGTTGACAACATAGGAACATGATTTGCATCTACCACTTCGACTGTGAAGAATTACTTTCTGGTGAAAATCAGTGACTTCTGCTTTATAACACAGAAAGGATCTCAATCGCATTTGTGGTAGTCTAAGCATGTAATTTCTCTTAATGTTAAAGGGAAAATGCATGTCTAATCTACCATGCCCAGCCCTGAAAGGTTACTTCTGTACATCTTTTTTTCCAGAACTGGCATTTTCTATATTGCTTGCCACAATGGTTTGGTATGCAATTTTACCTTTTTTATTACAAGCAACAGCCATTGATGTTTCTCTACCTAATTCATGTCATCATTATAAACAGTTACTATTATTATAACTACTATTACAAGAACATACTATTTTTACAGGAGAAGATGGAGAATCAACACCAATGTTTTCCTATGAATGATATAAGACCAGATGTACATCTTCTCTTAAAAATATGGGTTCAAACAGTGTAGGTTAATGTTCATCTTCAGTAATGCTTATTCTTATTCCACCTTGTGTAACCCTCTTGTAGATGGCGTCAACAACATAAAGTGCCTTTTGAGGGCACCTGGGAAGTAAACAGACAGCCTAATAGAGGCCAGATATTTCTTGTTTTGGGTTATCAGGGATCCACAGATTTGCATCTTTTCCTCACAGAATTATTCATTTTCAAAGTTCATAGTTAAAATTTTCTGCTCTTCCATTTGCACAATGTCTTTTCAGCACAGATTTACTGGTAGGTCGCCAATTTAAAGATAACTTGGTCTGGGAGAAATGGATCTTTTAATCAGTTGGAGAAATAAAATTATTTTTGAGCCTGATTTCAATTCCCAGGAAATGAGCTGCAATTACCAAAGAGTATAGACAGGGGTCGCAGTTGATGTCATCTACCTGGACTTGCATGAAGAGTTCGACACTGTCCCAACGACATCCTTGTCTCTAAATTTGAGACACATCAATTTGATAGATGGACTGCTCAATGAATAAAGAACTGGCTGGATGGCTGCATGCAAAGACTTAAGGTCAATGGACCAATGTCCAGCTGGAGACCAGTAATGAATGGTGACTCTCAGGGATCGGTGTTGGAACAGATCTTGTTCAAAATTTTTGTCAGAGACATGGACGGTGGGATTGAGTGTGCCCTCAGCAAGTTTGCCAATATCACCAAGCTGTGTGCACCTGTTGATATGCTGGAGGGAAGGAACGTCATCTGGAGGGACCTTGACACGCTTGTGAGGCGGGCTGATGCTAACCTCATGAAATTTAACCAGCTGGGTCAGAGCAATCACTGTCACAGCTACAAGCTGGGCAGACGCTGCGTCAAAGGGGGGAGTTCCTTGCCTTATTAGGGGAATGGCTCCAATATGAAACTACGAGTTCAGTTGTTATATCAAAACTCTACTGATCTGGATTCACCGATTGTGCACCACAGACAGTCCAATCGTGCTCCTGAACCCTCATACCCACACTGAGAAATGTGATCGTGTTCAATGACAAAATTACAATCAGCTAGTGAGAAAATTACAATCAGCTACCTAAACAGTGCGGTTTATTGAGGCAACAGATACAGGTTATTATGGATTGACGGTGATAAATACTGCCTGCAAAAGCACACACAAATAATAGTTACATGGATACAAGCACTTGATAAAGTTAACAGAACCTGGCTCTAAAATATACAGGTAACAGTGAAAAGTAACTCTAAAGACATTCAAAGTTTTCCAGGGGAAGCACTGAATGCAGTGCAAGTCTTACCTGCAGGCGTCCCTACTGGGGGAAGAAAGGTCCAGCTCATCAACCAGTCCCAAGAGTCTGTTGATGTTATCTTCCATGATCAGAAATCATAGAATCATAGAATAGTTAGGGTTGGAAAGGAACTTAAGATCACCTCTTCCAACTCTCCTGCCATGAGCAGGGACACCTCCTAATAAACCATGCCACCCAAGGATATGTCTAACCTGGCCTTGAGCACTGCCAGCGATGGAACATTCACAACTTCCCTGGGCAACACATTCCAGTGCCTCACCACCCTTACAGGAAAGAATTTCTTCCTCAGATCCAACCTAAACTTCTCCTGTTTAAGTTTGAGCCTATTAACCCTTGTCCTGTCACTACAGTCGCTCATGAAGAATCCCTCCCCATCATCTCTATAGGCCCCCTTCCGATACTGGAAGGCTGCTATGAGGTCTCCGTGAAGTCTTCACTTCTCCAGGCTGAACAGCCACAACTTTCACATCCTATCTTCACAGGGGAGGTGCTTCAGTCCCCTGGTCATCCTTGTGGCCCTCCTCTCGACTTGTTCCAACAGTTCCATGTCCTTTTGATGTTGAGGGCACCAGTAAGGTACACAATACTCCAAGTGAGGTCTTACGAGAGCCGAGTAAAGGGGCAGGATCACCTTCCTCAACCTGCTGTTCACACTCCTTTTGATGCAGCCCAGGATATGGTTGGCTTTCTGGGCTGCAAGCACACGCTGATGGCTCATGTTCCTTTTTTCATTAACCAACACCCCCAAGTCCTTCTCTACAGGGCTGCTCTGAATCTCCTCTGCCCAACCAGTATGGGTGCCTGGGATTTCTCTGACTCAGGTGTAGGACCTTGCACTTGGTATGGTTAAACTTCATCAGGTTGGCATCAGCCCAATTTATAGGCATGTCAAGGTCCCTCTGGGTAGCATTCCTTCCCTCCAGTATATCAACCAAACCACACAGCTTGGTGTCATCAGCAAACTTGCTGAGGGCGCATTCAATCCCACTGTGCATGTCACTGATATAGATGTTGAGTAAGACCGGTCCCAACACCGATCTCTGAAGGACACCACTTGTTACTGGTCTCCAGTGTGGGAGCATTCCTGTCAGTTAAGGGACATGTGAGCAATCCAGCTTTTGATTTAGCTTCACTAGAGTAGTGAGCAAGAGGCTTTGTGATGCCTTGCAGGCCAAGAAGAGGGTAATCAGGAAAGGCTCAAGGACGAGTGTGTGCTGCCATGAAGAGGAGTCGGCTGGCAAGGGCTCCAAGCAGGATGTCATGGAACAACAGCTGCTGATCAAGGCCAACCGCAAGTTGCAACACAAGAAAGTTTCTGTTAGCCCAGCGCTATGATCATTTTATGGACACTTGAACTTATAGCCAATCATTAACCTGTTGCTATTTTCTGTTTGTGTGAAGTTGATTAATTGAGTGTTATCAATTGTTCTAGCACTCTGAAATTTCTCTATAAAAGGCACGCTTGTACACAATAAATTGTTCAGCACTTGATCACATTGATCGTTGTTGCACTGTTCCATATCCCCCACACTCCAGCTGGACATTGAGCCGTTGAGCACAACTCTTTGCGTTTGGCCATCCAGCCAGTTCTTTATCCACTGAATGGTCTACCTATCAAGCTAATGTCTCTCCAACTTAGAGACAAGAATGTCATGTGAGACAGTGTCAAAAGCTTTGCAACAACAACTCCAGATAGATGACATCAACAGCTCTACCCCTGACTGTCAGCTCCATAGCCCCATCATCGAAGGCCACTAGATTGGTCAGGCAGGACTTCCCCCTAGTAAAGCCAAGCTGACTGTCACCAAGCACCTTGTTGTTTTTCATGTGCCTCAGCATGCCTTCCAGGACAATCCACTCCAAGATTTTGCCAGGCACAGAGGTGAGGCTGACTGGTCTATAGTTCCCAGGTCGACCATCTTCCCCATCTTGAAAATGGGGTTATATTTCCCTTTTAACAGTGGTTGTGAACTTCACCTGACTGCCATGATTTTTCAAATATGATGGACAGTGGCTTAGGAACTTCATTTGCCAGCTCCTTCAGAACCTGCTTATGGATTTCATTAGGTCCCATGGACTTGTATACATTCAGGTTCCTAAGAGGGTCTCGAACCATATCCTCTCCTACAGTGGGCCCAGGGTCTTCATTCTCACTGTCCCTGCATCTGCATTCCAAGACTTGGGTGGTATGGTCAGAATATTTTCCGATGAAGACTGAGGTAAAGAAGTCATTAAGAAGCTCAACCTTCTTCAAAACCATGGTAGCCAGTTCTCCTGATAACTTCTGGAGAGGGCCCATGTTGGCACATGGTGGTATCTTCCTTAATATTCCCCACTCTCTTATGTCATTTTACACTGTTTTTTTACATTCATAGTGGAGCTTGATTGACTCTAGTCATACATATCTTTATTATTACTGGTGCAAATCTCTCACTTTTAAAGGTATATAACACCAAAAATTCAGAAAGCATGAATAAAAAAGGAGTGATCTCATTTTGGAGGTGGATTTCATTGGAGATGGGGGTGTATTTTAGCATGTAAGTGCATTATAACGACATTACGGTTAAGCAAAGTTCACACAGTGGATGTCATTCTTTCAAAAGACGACAGGCTGCCGGCTCACGGTAGTAACTATGCAGCTTATCAGTTTCTTGTACCAACTAGTTCCCATCTTTTGTTGCTGCTTGGACAAATTACATCCACAGCGTCTCCACAATGCTCCGTCATCCTTCTGTGCATGCATGGGAACCACTGTGGAGTGCACATTCCTGGTATACCAGAAGTGGCTGCATCTTGTCCTGAAAGTCCATTTTTCCCTTATATGTGGTCAACGCTGCATTTCAAATATAAGTTTAATTCCTAATTATTCCGCATTTCCTAATTATTGACAGCAGAGAAGAGATTTGAGCAGCCCTGCGCAGAAGGACTTTGGGGTGTTGGTCAATGTGAAACTCAAGATGAGCTGGCAGTGTCTGCTCACAGCCCAGAAAGCCAACTGTATCCTGGGCTGCATCAAAAGCAGAGTGATCAGAAGGTCAAAGGAGCTGATCCTGCCCCTCTACTCTGCTCGCGTAAGACCTCACTTGGAGTACTGTGTGCAGTTCTGGTGTACTCAACATAAAAAGGACATGGAACTGTTGGAACAAGTCCACAGGAGGGCCACGAGGATGATAAGGGACTAGAGCACCTCGCCTGTGAAGATAGGATGATAGAATTGGGGCTATTCAGCCTGTAGAAGAGAAGGCTGCGTGGAGACCTCGTAGCAGCCTTCCAGTATCGGAAGGGGGCCTATAGAGATGATGGGGAGGGATTCTTCATGAGCGACTGTAGTGATAGGACAAGGGTTAATGGGTTCAAACTTAAACAGGGAAAGTTTAGATTGGATCTGAGGAAGAAATTCTTTACTGTAAGGGTGGTGAGGCACTGGAATGCGTTGCCTAGGGAAGTTGTGAATGTTCCATTGTTGGCAGTGTTCAAGGCCGGGTTGGACATTGCCTTGGGTGGCATCATTTAGTGCGAGATATTCCTGCCCTTGGCAGGGGGGTCAGAAATAGATGATCTTAAAGTCCTTTCCAACCCCAACTATTCTATGATTCTATGATTCTACGATTATGTACTATGGGACATTTCTACAACTCTTCTCCTTCTCCTTCTCCCCCTCCCCCCCCTTGGTTATTCATCCCTATTATTATTTTCAGATGCGTGTGTAGTCATTATACAGACAAGAAACGGTTTTATAGTTAGAAGGTATTTGCAGTTATGTACACAGTTTAATCTAATTTAAGTAGCTAATTATTAGCTGTTACAGTTCAAACTAATTACCTCAGGCTCCTAAATGTGTGTCTTGAATCATCCTTGGTAATTACCTGTTTTTCTCCAAGGAGCAAAATAAACTTTTAGGTGCCCAAATTAGATGAGGTAAATCCTATGCAGTTTATTTAGACTGTTAAGTGCTGACAGTCACAGGTCAATTCCCCTGTGCCTCAAAACACTGGTGCATAAGCCAGCTCTGGTGCTGATACCATTTCAATACATTTGCATGCACTGTCATGATGTGACTATGCAGAGTGTTAATGCATTCTGTCTCTCAAGGGGCTTACTAGCCTGTAGGCATATTCCTGAACCTCTAACGCATTCACTTTGAGACCAGAACTAGCTTGCAGTACCCTGGTTTGGATTGTACATGTTTAGTTGTATTGAAAAAGCTGTATTATTTAATCCCATCTGGGCAGGAAACTAGTCATAAAGGCAGCTTCATTTGCGCTTGCAGACAGATTTAAGCATATCCAGCCTTTATTTGATTGCATATGAGGACTTGTGGGAGCCTGTTTAAGATTACATTCAGTGTATAAATTACATGTTTCCTTTACTGTTCAGATCCAGATTTTTCAAGGATTTCAGTGGAAGCTTTCTTTACTGATGAAAACATATTCTTGCCCATGTCAGGAGAGAGCTTGTCAGGAGATTAGGAATTGAGTTATTGTATATCCAGCTTGAACATAACTTTTGCAGCCAAGCATTTAAAATTGATTTGGCTTTTTCACTATTCCCCTCTTTTTATATACTAACATTTGTCAGCAGTGAGAATAATCCTATTTATTGTTTTCTATTATGCGTCTTTTTCTCCTGGACATAAAATGTGTTTTTTTTGTTCTTGTTATAACACATGCACATAAACACACACACAGAGTCTCCCCGAAACAGAAAAGAAGGATCAAATTAATGAAAATAATTTTCCCCTTACCTGTCCTAAAAGTCCCATCCATACCCCAGCTGAACTTCTCTCATCTGTGTTGAAAGTACATAGATCATCAGACTTGTCAGTCTGTCTGTGTAGAGTATTGCTGGTAGGAAAGCATTTGAGGATCCTCTATTTACAGAGCTGGGCTCCTAACAGTAAGAAATTCCAATCACTGTGAGAGAAGATCTGTATAACTAATTGCTTGATGAATTCTTAGGCACACTAACATCTTCTCTCACTATCTTGAACTCTTCATTTTCCTCTTTTCTCCTAAACAATATTTTTGACTGTGTCTCAATGCTCCCATAACCATCAGAATTTCAAACATCTGTCTTAGCTCTTCAGTCTTAAAGTCTGTCCCATCTTCATTGCTCCCGTACATATTCAGGATCTCTCCTGTCTTATCAACTCCTGTTTTAATTCTCTTCCCCAACATGCTCCTCAGTCTCAGGTGCTCCAAAGAACCATCGAACTCTCACTACAACTGTTTTAACCTTGATTTCAGCTATTACTGAATTCTGTTTGTGTGCAGGCTGAGATTTTCTGCTCTTCCATTACAGCCAACTGAGTGAGCAGAAAGCAAACAAGACTAATAAGTACTAGTAATGGCTTGGCAGAATAAACATTTTTCCTTTCTACAAGAGGCATTTTCCTTTTTTTATCCTCCTTGACCTTCTCCAGTTTGTAGTTTGGTTTTCTTTCTTTGCTTTGGTCAACAGATGATTACAGCCTTATTAGCTGTGTGGGCTTCAGTAGTTTTATCTGCAGATCTTACTCAGGATAGAGTTGCTGTAATATTCCTCTTATGCAGGCAAGAAAATTCTGCTGCTTAAGGTCTTTATTTGACTGTTGCAATGGTCGCTAGTCTGGTTTTTATCTTGGCAGACTAACACTCCTCCAATTATTTCCCAGCTGTAATTCAGGGGTTTAGCATTGTCATGGTTTAAGCCTCTTAGCCATGCAGTTTTCTCTCTCACTCACTTCCCCCTCTTTTTTCCCCCCCTCCCAGAAGGATGGGAAGAAGAATCGAAAGAATGCAACTCCCACAGGTTGAGACAAGAACAGTTTAGTAACTAAGATATAACACAAATCACTAGTGCTACCACCAATAATAATACTGACAAGAGAAATACAAGGGAAAAGAATACAATCACTCAGAACCGATACCCAGCCCGACCAAGCAGTGGACCCCCTCCCCTTTGGGTCTCTGTCCTCTGTTTTACATCCTGGACATGACGTGCTGTGGTATGGAATACCTCTTTGGTCAGTTTGGGTCAGATGTCCTGTCTCTGCT
>JASSUY010018100.1:0-21011 GCA_032466535.1 Forpus xanthops | reverse complement strand
GCAGCCTTCCAGTATCTGAAGGAGGCCTATAGGGATGCTGGGGAGGGACTCTTCATGAGGGACTGTAGTGATAGGACCAGGGGAAATGGGTTCAAACTTAAACAGGGGAAGTTTAGATTGGATCCGAGGAAGAAATTCTTTCCTGTAAGGGTGGTGAGGCGCTGGAATGGGTTGCCCAGGGAAGTTGTGAGTGCTCCATTGCTGGCAGTGTTCAAGGCCAGCTTGGACATAGCCTTGGGTGGCATCGTTTAGCAGGAGGTGTCCCTGTGAATGGCAGGGGGTTTGGAACTAGTTGATCGTAAGGTCCTTTCCAACCCTAACTATTCTCTGATTCTATGATTGACTTTTCTTGGCAGGGAAAAAAAAACAAGCCAAAAACCCAACCCCACTTATGCACAACTTCAAAAGTGGAAATGCATGAGTCAGCTGAAAATGCCTGCTCTTCTGTACAAGAAATCTGCCTAGATTAAAGTCACAATGAAACATGCCTTTCTATCACTGTATTTCTGTTGTTAAAACTGCATGTCTACAGAAGAAAGAAAAAACTGACTGATTCTAATGTGGAATTACTGATTCCGTGTCATACTTCATCTGTCCTTCCCACTTCTAGATCTGCCAACTTTACAACAGAAAGGATAGTAACTGCAGCCAGCAGAATAACTGCAACAAGCTTCATATCTGTCGACACTTTCTCCAAGGGGAATGTAGATTTGTTTGCTGCAAGAGGTCCCATAACCTCTTGGATGCCAATTCATTGCAAGTGTTGGAAACTGGAGGCATTGATGTGGAGACAGCTTCAAACATGCAGACTATATGTAATTACAAGCATATGGAATTCAGCAAGGAACTGAAGCAGGGGAAAGGTAAGTTGTAAGAAACATCATCCTCGACACACACACTGGGATGTTACCAGCTAGCTCAATTTCTGGTCCAGCAGTGCTGTTCATTCCATCTTCTCATGCAGATCCCAGAAACCATGCACCTGGTCAGAGACAACAGCAGTCTCCAATAGGAACCGGAGTTAAAGATGAAGGTATGGATTGTTTCTAACCTTCCAGTCCTGGGATTGGTGGGTCTCATAGGGATCTCTTTTCATACAGCTCCACAGCTCCCTGTGGTAGTTGGAGTGCAGCTTACGTGCTTACCATACCAGATGCTGAAAGCCATGGTACTAGACAGCCTTTGCAGGGATGTTGAGATATCTGCCCAAGCACTGTGCAGCACAATGTGGAGTAGTCTGGGATTGATCTCTGTACTGTTCTGGATGCACTGTTTGTTTCCTGGGAAGGAGACAGAGTTGTGTCTCTATGAGAGAGATCTTTCCTTGCCTTCTGCCCCCAGGGAATGGATATAGCTTTGTCAGTTGAGCAGTCTACCTTCCAGTGAGGGAGCAGGAACTCCTAAGTCTCCTGAGCAGAAGGATCTTATCTTTAAAACCTGTCAGAGTCCAATACTCTGAACAGTTCTTTTTTAGATGTTCCGTGCGTGGAAGGTGTGCTGACTAATAAACAGATTTACTTATTTGAAGATAAGTGCCATTACACGGGTGTTATGGTCTGCTGCAGCGGGCAGCTAGGCAGCACACAGCCACACACTGGCTCCCCCCTCACTACTGATGGATCAGGGGAAGAGGAAAAAAAGAAAGTAACAACAAGAAAGCCGTATTGTCAAGAACAGGGGAAAGTAAAGGGTAAGTGGAAGAAGTAAAAAAAAAAAGAAGGAAAACAAGTGATGCAAAGGCAGTTGCTACCTCCCACGGATAGGCTGATGCCCAGCCAGTTCCCAAGCAAAGGATAACTAACCCTCCTGAAACATCCTCTTTTCCCTTTGATTGCTGAGCATAGTGTTATACAGAATATTTCTTGTTTAGTTTGGGTCTTCCCAGGTGTGTCCCCTTCTAACCTATTGTGCACCCCCCAGTCTATTCACTGGGGGGTAGGGTGAGAAACGGAGAAGGCCTTGATGCTGTGCTCAGCAGAAGCGAGAGCATCTGTGTGTTATCAGCAGTGTTGTGGTTGAAAATCTAAAGCACAGCAACATATGAGCTGCTATGAAAAAGATTATCCTAGCCTGGCCCCGTACAATGAGATTTCTGATATAGCAGAGTAATGCAAAATACACTGAAAACAAAATACAAATATGAAGTTACACTTACCAATACATAGCAATTGCAGTACATGTTTTAGTGTACCAACATGATTCCCATACTGGTCTGTATAATATGCTCACTGTCATGATGCTTGAGTATTCCCAATCCCTAGGAATAAGTACGTAGGCTGAAAGCAGCTCAAGGCCATTGTTGTCTTTGAAGTTCTTTTATTAGTTGCTTAATTTTTATACCTGTATGTTGGGCTCAGCCCTGTGTTCACTCCTCCCATGCTGGTCTGGCTAATTAAGGGAGAAACAGTTATATTGCCAGTTGATTCACTCAGCTGTTGTAGCCCTTTATCTACAGTAAAGGCCACCATTTGGTCCCCTTTGTGTTGAGAAAAAGCCAGCTTCTTTGCAGTAGCCGTGGTCAGTCATACCCTGTGTAACTCCCTGAGCATCATGATGTTGCCCTTGCCCATTGCTGCTGTGACTTCTTTCACTGTAAGGGTTTATTGGTGAGTCACAAAGCCCTAACTCATATGGTGGGGCTTCATGTATGTGGGATAGTTGGATCCTGAAAGCACTTGACTTGGCTATTGCAGTCAACTTGTTATTTCCAGGATGAAATACCAAATGCAGTGTCTTTGTCTTGGACATCTTGGTCTATTTTGATAGGGCAAATAAGGATTGATGTGTTCTTTCCTGTAGATAAAAAAGGTGATTCCTCTGCTAAAGCTTCAAAGAACAAGAAAGAAGATAAGCGTGATCAGATATGTGTGTTCTATGTCTGGAAGTACTGCAAACATAAAGGTAAGCTTTGCAAGAAATAATGTTATCTTTGGAGAGCAGGGTCTACAGAGGCACTCCCTACTCATGGCAATAGCGGTGCCATATGGAGTGGCAATTTTGCCTTCTCATTTACTTTGTTTCCAAGACACTAATAAACATTGTTAGAATTGCAGACATAATCAGAGGGAAGTCAGGTAGGTACTCTAAACCTTTTCTCCTCTAGATGATCCATCTATGGCCTGTTTCAGCTCTCTTGATGGGACCAGGCTTTCTGTGTGTTTCTGTGGCAAAAACCCTTCAAATGTTAAATGTTACGCTTTCTGTAACTATTAAATCAATGTAAGAGCTCTTCTTACGTTGTCGTCATTCACAATAGGTAACTATAGGTCATCCTATATTCCTGCTATGTCTTATGTACAGCAGATAGTAATGATACTCTTCCCTTTTAAATCCTTTTTAAAGTGATCTGAGGTGTTAAAATGTCTTAAGAAAACAGTAGTTCTACCAGCTAAGCTAAAAGTAAATCTAGTCCATTGTCTGTCTGGCAGTGGCCAATATCAGAGGTCTGGGGAAAATTGCAAGTATAACAATTGTATTTGGGAGTTGTCCCTGAACAGTTATTTAACCCCCAGGTTAGGCTCTTCCTTACTTATGAGGAGGTACCATGAGATTTTCTTTAACTAAGCGTGTACAGTCTCTTTCTAAAGGACTACTCCTTTGCTGACCACCTGATCCTAGTAAAAGAGCTGCTTAAATAGATCGGACTGTGTTTGCTTTCACTTGGGATGTGGACAGTAAGTTGACTGATATGTCTGTAAGGTGTCTGATGTGTATGTAAGGTGTCTGAGATGTCTGTGTGCATTTAACATTTCCATAGTGTGTTTGTGTTCTGGTAATGATGCCATTGTCCTGTCAGAAGCTCCTTTTCTGTAATGCTGATGAGTCAGTTACTTTAGGGCTTGACAATACCTTTCTTGATCTTTACTTTGAAGAGAGACAGCACTTTAAAAAAATAAATTATCTTTTTTATAGATATTTTATGGATAATAGTAATGAAATCTGGCCAAGAGAGACAAAGTGTGGTTTTATCTACAGTATGCCAAGTTAATTTAAGCACACAGGGTGCATTCCAGCTCAGTTAACAAAAAAAAAGGAAGAAAGAAGTGAATGACACTCTTGTCTTCGTAATGGGGGTTAATTTCCATATGTTCTGTGGTCAGATATATCAGGAGTCATGAATGGTGAAAATCCGTTTGGCTCTGTCTGTGCAGCCGCTAGCCTTGTGTCAGATTTCTCAGACTGCGCTTGTTTAGGACCAGGCTTAAGGCTTAAGTTTATCAACTTTTGGACCTGTATGATGTCAATGGTGTACCCATGTGCTGGCTGTGGTGGTCAGGCTCAAAGCAGCTATATTGTGACCACCAAATAGCTAAACTCAAGTAACAGCTGGAGGGTTAGTTTTACTATGCCACATTTGTCTCAAAAGTGGTAAATAAGAAGTTTGGTCCATAACTGGATGTGGAGTACATCAGCTTTCCCCAGCCCATAGGTTTGGAGGGCAGCCTCTGCCTGTATCCAGCAGCATGCGCATGTGCAGGGGTGCTAAGCAGATCTGAACTCAAACACGCAGACGTACATGCATTGAAAACATAGATGATTTTAAAAGTCCTAGAAGTCTTCTTCTTCCTGTGTGAATGGTATGTAGCACAACTGCAGGTCTTGCATGCAAGGCAGTTAAGAATTGCTGCTTCCTATGTTCTAAGAAGCAGAACAACTTCAACAGTGCCTGGCAGTCTCGTTAGTGGGGGAGCATGCTACCTGTTCATGGGTGACTGTAGGGTCTCTCTTGGGAGATGTTGTACGCTGCCTTATTCATTGTTCTTGGCGTGAAAACAAAAGCATGTAGATTTTTATAACCACCCCATATGTTCTAAAGGAAAGACAGAACCAAATATATTAAATGCTTATGTGAGGTGTAGACTAGAATTTTTACAGCTGAGAAATGTGGTGGTGTGACTCATAGATACGCATTTCCTGTCTGTGTCTCTGCTCTCCCAGCTGCTGTTGTTGATTCTCAGCAAAGGGATGGTTGTGGTTTCTTTGGAATACATTTAGCACTATGAGAGCTTATGCCGCTTTTCCATGTAAGACTGGAGACACCCCTATCATTCAAATTCTGTTTTCAGCATTGTCTTTATTGCTCATACCAAAGTCCAGGGGATAAAGCCAGGAGTGTAAACCAAAAATGGTTATTCCTTCCCTCCCCACCCTGCCTTTTCTTGCTCTCTGTTATGATTGCAGAACTCTTGACTGTGTCTGATCTCATTACAGATAAATGCAAATTTGTTCATTACCACTTGCCGTATCGATGGCAGGTGTATAATGGGGTGACCTGGAATGACCTCACCATGATGGAGGAAGTTGAAAAGGCCTATTGCGACCCACAGACCAGCAGGTATAGTGATGCTGCACTGCTTGCTTAGAGTACTGTAGTTGAGCCCTGGAGGACGACCATTTTATTTTCTTCCCAACGGTGTTTGACATCCATAACTTTTGGTTATTGAGCTGCTCAGGATCTGGAAGATGTACAAATGAGAATTCTTTTTCTTAAAAAGAAAAGTGAAAGTGATTGCATGGAAGTATCACCCCATTTTTGTCTTCTAAAAGTAGCAAAAATATCTTGCATTTAAAACTCAAGGGTAAAAAGAAGTGGATGGAATTTAGTGCTTAAAACATTATATTTCAGATAATGAATTGTACTCTATAATAATTTATGTTGTGCCTTTTAACAGCAGTTCAGAGCTAGTCCTTCTCTATGGCTGTTCCTTTCCCAATACAGCTAGTATCTGCAATAATGTAATAGTATCTATAATATGCCTAGAGAAATTTATTAAATGATCACTTGTATAAGCAGCCCATCTTGTTTTTTTTTTAAGAAAGTGCATTTTCCCTTTAACTCCTTGCTGAAAGCCCCACTGTGAGCTGCTTGGATTCATAGGGGACCCCGAGTTTGGCCTCAGTAAAACTGTATAGGCATTTTGGCCTGTGCCTCTTCTGACAGCAGATGATTTAGATTTGCATCTCAATTAGGCTGTGGATGGTAGAAATCACAGGCAAGATTCCCAACAGGAGGCTGCTTTCGAAGTCTTTTTGCCAGAGAGTTAATTTTTCAAGCCTCCCAGGAGTAAGAGCCCAGGTGGCTCCACTGATGAATGCCATTTACAGATTTTGCAACTGGGACTGCTTCCTCTGTAGCCACATTAAGGACAAAGCTGGTACACTGCAGGTGTTTGCTGGCAAACTCAGGCAGGTACTTACCAACTTCCATTTTTGTACTGAGAAAAACTAAACATGATACTTATTTCAGAAGTACTGTTTGCCACATTGCACATGTAGCCCCAGACTGTCTGTAATGCTGGCAGTGCAGCACGTGGCTAGTGATTGAGATGGCATTCAGTGTTTCAAAGGCCATAGTTCACTTCTGAAACTTGGAAACAGTTTTCAGAGCTGCTATGCAGCCTGTGAGAAATACTCACATTTCAGGCCTGTTAAGTTCAGGCAGTCACATTATATTAAGAAAACTCCACCATGTTAAACCGGGTAGATAGTGTATATATATGTTGTTAACTAAAATAAACCTGATTTTTATCCTTACAGGATAGTGGGTAAGCACATTGATTTCCAGACAATGACCTGCTGCTCTTCTTCACTTCGACGCCTCTCTACACCGTCATCAGTCACAAAACCCACATTTGTATTGACCACGCAGTGGGTTTGGTATTGGAAGAATGACAAAGGCAGGTGGATTGAATATGGACAACAGGTGACTCCACATCCTGTGCAAGGAATCACTTCTGAAGAAATGTGTGGAACCTCTTTCCCCTCTTCCTTTCTTTTTACTCAGCAGGGTTAATTAAGTAAATGCTTGTGCTTGAATGTTACATTGTTAAGTAAGGCACTTAAGCTATAGGTATTTGTAACAGATGCAATGAAATGATGATAGGCTGGGGGGAGGGAACATGCCTTATCTCCTTGCAGTGAGGTTCACTATGAACTGTTTACATGTACATTGTTTTGTTCATTAGAGAATTATACTTGCATTGTGCTTTAACCCTGGTGTCATGGAGCAGATTTAGGATCTGCTGACTATGCCAGTTTGTTGCAGGGGAGATTTGAAACCATTTAAAAACCACTACCAAAGGAAACAGCAAAGTTTCTTTTGGTTAGTAGGATGTTGTAAAAATAAGACAACAAAGCCGTAGTGGCAAGGTTCACTCTTGTTTCACAGAGAGCATAAAATAACTCCAAGTTACTAATACAAAATCTTAGTACCCTGTAATACAAGGTTAGGCACTGTTTAGGTCACTTATAAAAGGTCTGCAGTTGGTAAGGGGTCTTTCAGCCTTGAGGAGTAACCTGGAGAGGCGTCCCAGCTCAGGAGGAGATCACTGCTGTGGACCCTCTTCCTTAGAAGGGAGAGCTCAAACAAAGCTCACTTGGGCTGTCATTCTTATGGCATAAAGTGGTTGGCTTATAGTCAAATTAGATGTGATTAAACAGGTAAGCATGAGATTCCTTGTACCTGCAGTTTTCTTTGTTCTTTGACAAATTAGCCTTGGGAGAATAACCTACTATTCATGTGTTAATCGTATGATGGATGTCCTGGTTTCCAGTCTCGTGCATCAGTGCTCACTCACCCTGTCACCTTGTTCCTGTGAACTGTTTTATGGGAACAGTTTGGAACTAGAGAAATTCATGGTCACAACCTGGAACTTTACTTCCTTTGGAGCCTGAACCAAAATACCACCAGTTTGGTCAAGGAGTCTGGTGCATCCATCGCACCCGGCTGGCAGCTAAGCACCACAGAGCTGCTCAGCCCCCATCCCCAGTGGGATTGGGGAGCAGATTGGAAGGGTGAAAGTGAGAAAACTCGTGGGTTGAGGTAAAGACAGTTTAATAGGTAAAGCAAAAGCTGCGTGCAAAAGCAAAGCAAATTCCTTCACCACTTCCCATCGCTGTTCAGCAATAGCTAACATTTCCATATATAGCACAATCCCTGTGTTGTCAGCACTGTTCCCAGCACAAATCCAAAACATAGCTTCACACTTGCTACTATGAAGAAATTTTACTCTATTCCAGCCCAAACCAGCACAACAACAGGAATTTAAATGGGGTATGTATGTGTCCATCATTACTAATAATTTATTTGTGTGTATGCTAGGAGTCTCTGGTAGTCATGCTAAATGTAGATTCCTTTTCATCCTACTCTTTGCGACTTCTCTCTCTCTACCCAAACTGATTATCCAGGGTTTAATCCTGATTGTGTTCATTCATTATGCTTTTCTCTCTCTTTTTTCTCATTTTTCCCCACAAAGGCAGAAGGGGATGGTGTGAGCTCACCATCTTCCGCTATTATTGAGAATTTGTATCTAGCAGATCCAGATGGCACCATGTTTTTCGAGGCTGGCTTGCATAAGTATGAGCTCAGTTTTAAAGGTACTCTTTTTAAAAGTTCTCATTTACAACTGAAGTGCTTTAGAAAGGCTAACTTGCTAACCCAGCTTTTAGAAGCCATTATTTGCTTTATGAACGCTACCAGATTTACTCACTACAATGGGAAGTGAGCTAATGCCAGAGGAAATGCCTTATAAAAGTAACCTTCCCCCTTATTTCTTGACACTATCCAGAATCACACTGAAACATAAATAAAAAAGATTCTTAGTCTTCACATAAAGTCATAGTAAACCTTAAGTAAAGTGAGTTAACCTTGTGGATGGTAAAATGAAAAATAAGCATCTTTCTGTGCCATTGGAGCAACATTTAAAGAGCATGAATGACTTAAAGGAGTAAGCAAGACAGATGCAAGTAAAATAAGAGTTACAGGAAGGACAGGAAGCTTACACAGTCTTTATGCCACCATTCTTCAGCAGCTAGAACTGACAATGAAATACACTTTTCAGTAACGAATAATTGTCATTAATTAATAACCCCATCTTGTAAGCTTATTTGTGACTTTTTCCTTCCCTTTTCTCCTCAAGAAATGACCCAGACAAACACCTCTTATAAAACTAAAAGACAGGTCTGCAGGAGACCAAAGTTTGTGTCTTCTGAAGATGTGCAGAAGATAAAGAAAGGGTAAGTGTTGCACTTTAAGTTGTTTGATCTTCGTATTTCAGAAGTAATTATAAGGCAAAATGGCTTCTAGTGTTGGCAATAATTGTGCAAAGAACAGAGCTGTTGGTAGGAGGAAACATATCCATTTGGCTGAGCAGAAGTTGTATCATAACTACCAGGTTGGTGCATCGCCTGGTTTTTGGGGTACGTGTTACTCCAGTTGCCATGTCTGCAGGACCGGTGATGGACAGCTCATTAATAAAAAGCAAGTGAAAGAGGACTGTGACAATTGAATGGCAGCATGCAAAGCCCAGCTCACAGACTGAGGCTGTTTCCCAGGGGTTTTGTGGCTTATTTTGTGTATTTTTAAATGTAGGAATTGGCCAGAGGGGATGCTGCTAGTTTAAATGCTTGGAGCATTACTGAAATTGCTAACACCTCATTTTCTGTTTGCCAGCAGCCAGAGGGATTCTTCTATTCCGAATCAGTCCTGTCCTGTCCACTGGGATCAGTCTGCACTGCCTGACTTTGGATACAAGGTACCTTCCCCCCTACCCCCTCCCCTTTCTTCCTTATTCTTCCCCTCTTGTAATTCTGACTGAAAGACAAGGATGCTGCTTAACTGAAGTAATTGTAACTGGGTAGATGCTAAAAAGGGACAGGAGTGATTTCTCAGGTGGGTGTGCTGAAGAACTAGGTGATCTCCCAAGAGCATGAAAAAAGGTGCCAAATTCTCATGAACTTCAGCAGCATTTTAGGCATCTACCTATACGCAAAACCAAAGCACGTCAAATTCCGTACAAAAAGGTTCAGTGTTAGAAAGGAAAAAAAGGATGACTTAGTGGGCCAGTTAAGGAAGAGGCCTCTATGAAGTGTGTGTTCCTTCACTCGAAGCTGGGCTGTGACCAAACTCTTCCTGTGTAGGACACTAAAAAGCCATCCAATAATAATACCATCATGGCTGTTGACAGATAAAATTTGGATTGGAGATACAGGAAAGGAAATCTCTGTATGCTCTTTTCAAGTCACCCAGTACTGTCGTGTACATCACAGATCTGAGTGCAGGCCATGGCTTCAAGGAATGGCAGAAGTAGAGTTACAGTCAATAGTAGAAAACTGTTTGCAGTGATCTCTTCAACAAACCAAACCCCTGTCAGCCCAAGGTCTAGGTTCCTTTTGGTCTACCAAGAACAAAAATGTTCGAGTGGTTTTAAACAGTGGTAATTCTTAATTGTAGCGATTTTTTTTTAATTGCTTGGTCTAATGGCATTAAGAAGCAGTCCTGGAAGAGCAACACAGACTTTGGAATTACTAGAATACTAGAAGGAAAGGCTTTTAGGTGTTACACTTGACCTTCTTTATAGTTTTTTTGCCCCAGGTTAAAGGACAGCACATAATGTGGAGCATAAGGTTTTCCCTGTTGACTGTGTCGAGTCTTGTATGATGCTGACCAAGTTGTGCTGGCACAAATACCGTGATGGCAAGGGACAGGACAGAAGTAATACCATATTTCCCAACTGGGAGACCTTTCTGTCTAGGTTCAGTTGATAGAGGCCTCCATTGCTGTTGTCACTCTGTGTTTTATTTTCCCTAGTGTGGTTACATTGGCAGTGGCATGAGTACCAGAAATATCTTGTCTCTTGGCTTCTCTGGCCTGGTTTCTGTTACTCTGTTTTGTGCTGAATACTTCATTTTGCCTTGACTACCCTCTTGTGTTGGATTTTGCCTTAGTGTAACACCTGCATCTGGCCATGTGCATG
The DNA here is from genome assembly GCA_032466535.1 of Forpus xanthops. Classification (NCBI taxonomy): domain Eukaryota; kingdom Metazoa; phylum Chordata; class Aves; order Psittaciformes; family Psittacidae; genus Forpus; species Forpus xanthops. The sequence continues at coordinate 10,257 of JASSUY010018100.1, read as the reverse complement.
TAGCAAATTCATCTAAACCTAGTCCTAATGCAACATCAGGAGGTAAAATCGAAGTCGGCTGCTGTGTACATCTGCTCACTTCAAATAGCTGGTTTTCACATTCATTAAAACTGTGAAATTTCACCAAAAAATCACAGTTATTAAAGTGTCAGTGTCCAGCACCCACTGAATGAACTAAGAAGGAGTTGTGTGGAAATATGGCAGCTGGACCTTTTGAAGATTTGAGCCTGTGATATTTTGAGCCCTGTCACAGTAATAAAGGATATAGCTTAGCAGCAGCTTAACTGATTAACATAAGCTTAATTTTTTTCCAAAGAACGCCAGGAAGACAAGCAGCTCAGTTCTTTATAGGTCTCAAAGTTGTTATGTGCTTGGCTGCTTCCCTTATCTACTCTGCAAACTTCAGTCTCAATTTTAGTTGAGTCCATTTGTTGGGGTGCTTCTGGAGTCACTGAGGTGAGTGTGAGACACTTTGGAATGCTATGTACAGATCCGTGGTATCACTAGAGGTACTTATAGGGATGTGTGTGGCAGAAAGTTCATCTTGCTCCCCAGAGCTCCATTTGCTTGCTGAGTTGGTACCTAAGAAACCATTTCTTAACACACAAACTGAGTGCCTTTCACAGGAAAGGAAATGTTAATTCTGTACCTAAAGAAGTGACAGCTCAGAGTACCTGTTGGCACTTCATGTGGAAGCCTGGGCTAGATTAAATATTTCTGTGGGACCCTATTCTTGTTCTTTTTTTTGCAGTAGGTAATATTGGGACTGGCTGGGATTCTGCATGCGTGTGGTGACCATCATACTACCTGACAGTTACTAACTGATGCGTTCTTCGGTCATTGACAAATAATCCTGGCAAAATTTGCTGTGCTGGAAGTGATCCATTTTAAAAAGGAACAGCTATGAGATAGGGAGCAAGTCATCTTCGCTTAAAAAGAGTTGTTGTGCTTTGATAACGTTGCTTATTTTTTGAGTGTTGCAGTGTCTTAATCTGTAAGTCCTTTAGAATCATAGTTCTGGATAAAATCGAGCATATGAAATGTCCGATGGAACTTGGGAACACCAAGTGGCAAGTCTGTGTGGATTTCTTCTGTCTTTATGTAACAAAGTGGAATTAGGAGTTGATAATTCTTTATGTGTCTCTAAAAGATTTGATATTGTCTCGGAACTTCACAATGGGTTTTAAAATGTATCTTTAATGTACAACTGAGAAATAAGTGCAATGAATGTGTGGGTTTATGTCAGATGATCAGTCTTTGGCTGCTATGTTGCTGAATCCTGACAGGCGTGCCAACGATTGCTGTGTTGTAACAGGAGTGAGAGCTGATGCAATGCAAAGAGTCTGTCCCTGTACTTTACAGATAGCAGTTCTAGCTGGGTTGTGGTTACTAGTAAAACCTGTGCTGCTTCCAAAACCCAAGTTAACCAGAGCTCAAGGTTTGATATCACTGAGTACTGTTTTTGTAGTCACACACTAACAGAAATTACTGTCAGGGCAGGAATTCCTCTGCTGCTTCAGAAACTCCACTCCTTAACAGAGGGTTAGCAAATGCTTATACTCTCTAAGTTTTTCCATTTTAGCTCTGAAGATGAAAAGAGCTATAAAAGGTACTGTTATAAAGAGGTACTCACAGGTCCTACAAGGTTGCTGGAGAGGGACTCTTCTTCAGGGACTGGAGCGCTAGGAGAAAGGGTAATGGGTTCAAACTAAACCAGGGGAAATTCAGGTTAAGTATAAGGAAGAAGTTCCTTACTGTGATGGTGGTGAGGCACTGGAATGGGTTGCCCAAAGAGATGGTAAGTGCTCTGTCCCTGGCAGTGTTCAAGGCCAGGTTGGACAGAGCTTTGGGCAATATGGTCTAGTGTGAGGTGTCCCTGTCCATAGCAGGGGGGTTGGAACTAGGTGATCTTAAGGTCCTTTCAAATCCCATCCCTTTTGTGATTTTGTGATAGGTACCAACCTGCAAGAGTAATGTGCTGTTACCCTCTATTAGTAGGAGAAGCGTCCTTGGGGAAATATGGACAATCTTACAGAGTTTTCATGCAAAAAATAAGTAGCTTGGTTGCTTGAAGGCCATCATATGATAAAATAATTTAAGTACTTTTCTTACGGGATTAGGCTTTCTATCACGTGGCTGACTCTGTTTTACCCAGAAAGATTACAGTTCATCAGTAAAAGATGCAGCGTAGCAAAAGTGTAATTACAGTTTAAGGAAGGATCATTTATGTAGGAATGGAAAATTTAGTACTGAAGTATAGTGACATAATTTTCATCTCGTTTGGTGGTGAGCAACTTGAGCTTTGGTGTAACAGAGCTTGCAGATAATAAATATGTGTTCAAATTCTTTTATGCGTTGTATTATGTTTTAAAAAAGCTTTGGAAAATATTCTTGTATTAAGATATGAGAAATTCCATTCAACCTTGTGAAAACTTTTTAATAAATTCAAACAAATTATTCTTCCTTGTGTAGCTGACTTTATTTTTAATCCTTAGAAGACTTTTCTATGATAAAGCCTTTTAATCAGTAAGTCCTTTGTACACAATCTGTACATGGTGTCCAGAAAAACACTTCTTTATTTATATGCAGTTGTGAAATAGAAGTCCGATTTTTTATCTCCTGTTTAAACTCAGCCTTGTAAAACGTGGAGGTTTGCCTGATGTTGGTTAAGATGTTGGTTCTATTAAAGCAGTTTTTGTGCTTTAAACACAACTTTGATATATGGGATGTCACCTTGAGTCCCTGCTTGCTTAAGCAGCGGTGAAGTGGAAAGTACTGCCAAGTGATATTAGTCTACCAGCATTATGCATTTTCAGTCACGCTTATGGAAGAGAAGTCTTTATTCTACAAAATTAAAGATATAGATTACTTCAGAGAAAAAGTGGAAATTTTATGGGTGACACAAGCGGAAGAGATCCAGTCATGTTTCAATTATGTTTTGAATTAGCTCTTCTTTGGGAAAAATGTGCATTTCCTGGTGGATTTTTAAACACAGGAAGTAGGATAAATAGACTTTGTTTCCTTTAGGAAAGGAGATCTATTTGCTTAAACAGATGTTTAGTGTAACCTTCTTATTAGAATCCTAATTGTTCTCTTATGTTTAGAAATGGAGCTTTTTTTCTTAAGTCTGTATTTAAGTGCAACTTTCCAAGTTTTAACTTTGACAAGTTAAGGAGGTTATATGTATTTGTTTCACCTTTAATAGCTGAAGATTCATTAAATGTCTGGTTACAAATGGTACTGTTATCTAACACCTTCTGTTCTTAAACAGCTTTGTATATAAAACTAAGATTATCTGCCATAATCAGTCAAGTTTTCTTTCTGAAATTTCTGTTTCACTGAGATCTAAAGTTGTGCCTTTACTTGGAGGTGATGAGCATTTAACTGACCCTTTCAGCATCCTTCTTGAAGAGGCAAGGTGTCCTTGCAATGCAGGAGTGACACACTGATTTACACATTAAGTGTCTGTCCTAATTAGCATAAAGTCATGATCTAAAGCCTTAAGTTAACCTTATAGTTAACCGTATAGTTGGGGACCTCTTCTGAAAGTGTATCTTCTGTAATTAGGCTTCTGCATGTTATGAGCGAATTGAAGCCTCATATCTTCTTTTGCTTTGGTTTATATTTTATAGTCAGTGGAGATCAGTGATACAACTGCTGAATACCACCAAATAAAGCAGCTGTTTCATCAGACAATGAAGAAATTCAGCATCCTTAAAATAAACAGGATTCAGAATCCATCCCTCTGGAAAGTGTTTCAGTGGTAAGTATTTGTTTTCTCATCCTTATCAGGGTTGGGGGGTGTCCTGATGTCCTGTATCTGCTTCCTAGGAAAGAAAAAATGTTACCACCTGTGCTTTAACATGACTGATATTTCCATCTTTGGAGCAATCCAGGAGTGAAATTTTGTGTCAATTGCCTTCCAGAAAATGCCATGCTTCTAGGAGAAAGTTCCCTTTGCATGCCTCTTTGGAAGGTGGGAGGACAGATACAGACACAAAGACATGAATGATGCAGAAGTTGGGATGAGGATGCCCACAGTACTGCAGCATACTGCATTGTCTCAGGGACTGAACAGTGATTGCCTGGCACACATGTGTTCTGTCTGTTACAAATGTACATGCATTAGAGAAAGTGGGCAAGGCTTCAAGGTGCTTGGGGCTTTTGTTCCAGTCTGATGCAGTGAAGGCCTTCTCAAGAGCACCTTTTCTGAGTGAAGTCAGTATTTGCTGAGAAAGAATCCTTGTGCTTTAACTCAACGATCCCTGAGATCAGGATTATCTAGAACTGCTGGGCAGTGGTATCAGTCTATTGCTCATCTTGTATTTGTTCATCATCCTGCTAATCTGTCTCATCTTCCAAACTGACAGGAGAAAACAGACTGGGAATCAGAATGGTTTGAGTTGGAAAGGTCCTTAAGATTATCTAATTCCAAGCCCCTTGCTGTGGGCAGGGACATCTCCCGCTAAACCATGTCACCCAAGGCTCTGTCCAACCTGGACTTGAACATTGCCAGCGATGGAGCATTCACAACTTCATTAGGCAACCTGCTGTAGTGTCTCAGCACCCTCACAGTAAAGAACTTCTTCCTTTTATCTAACTTGATATATCCCCTGTTTAAGTTTAAACCCTTTATCCTGTGTCCTACCATTGCAGTCCCTCATGAAGAGTCCCTCCCCAGCATCCCTCTAGGCCCCCTTCAGATACTGGAAGGCTGCTGTGAGGTTCTCCAGGCTGAACAGCCCCAACTTTCTCAGCCTATCTTCATAGGGGAGGTGCTCCAGTCCCCTGATCATCGTGGCCCTCATCTGGACTTGTTCCAACAGTTCCGTGTCTTTTTTTTATTGAGGTCACCAGAACTGTACACAACACTCCAAGTGAGATCTTGCAAGAGCAGGATAGAGGGGCAGGATCACTTCCTTTGACCTGCTGGTCACGCTTCTTTTGACTCAGCCCAGTATATCTCATTAACTGATACCTACAAGAACATTATATACTTGCTTTTAAAAAATGCTTTCTCCCTTTTATTCTGCTTCTCACTTGCTCTCCTCTGCATTTTTTTGTTAGGCAAAAGGAACAGATGAAGAGGGAAAATGGAGGGAAGGAAGTAAATGAAAAGCTCCTTTTCCATGGAACCAAGGCATCCTTTGTGGAGTCCATCTGTATTCACAATTTTGACTGGAGAATTTGTGGAAGCAATGGAACTGTCTATGGGAAAGGTATGTAGGAAATGACTGTGTGTTAGACATCTGCTTATACTCCCCTGATACTCAGCAATTGAAGTTTTGAACTATAGAGGGTGAAAAAAAAAAGGGGTAGATGATTATTATCATCTTCCTTCCCTCTGGGGAGGACAAGGATTTGCTTTGAGCAGGGTTAAGACTTTTCATAAGGTGTTAAGAGAAAGAGTGTAGGGATTTGGAAAAGCCTCTGATGCTGTAGGTGGATCTTATGAAGGCTCAAGTTCATAATCTGAACTTGCAAGAGTTCAAAGGGACATAAGTGCTATGAAGTTCCATGACACTTGTCACTGTGATACTTTGTCACACAAGTAAAGGACGATGTGTGTGGTTAGAAGAAATGAATAGCCACAAGGTCTCCAGTTAACTTGCTATGCAGCATTGCATGATGTGCCTACCATGTGTGTGCCTCAGTATGCCCACTTCCAACAGAGCATTAGGCAGTTCCTATTAACTCGGACAGGAGTTTGTGGATGCTTTGTGCTTTTGAGCACATTAAGTGCCATGAAGGCTGATAGTCCTCATGGCAGGGATCAAGAAAGGCATGCATTCCCTCAGTAGGATTGTGGAAGGTCATCATGTTTTCTTGTCTATTCCTCATAGTAACACACACACCTGTAGTGGTTTTGTTTTTAAAACACTAATTCCTGTAATAGCAAATTCCAAGTGGAAATTATGCGTGGAAATCCCTTATCTTGTAAAAATTTCTACAGGATTACGCAAACTGAGTAAGAGACCTGAAGGTTGGGTTGAATACCTTCTGAAAAAACAACCGGCTGCTCAGTTTTCGTTGTCCCTTTATACGTATTTCTTATAACCGCATCTTCGTATTATTTTCTAGGAAGTTACTTTGCTAGAGATGCTTCCTATTCCCACTCATTCTGTGAGCTCACGATGAAAAAAAAGATCATGTTTGTGGCTCGCGTGTTGGTTGGAGACTACGCTGAAGGCAGCGCAGCCTACGTGCGCCCCCCGACTAAGTCTGTTGATGGGCTCCAGTTTTATGACAGTTGTGTGGACAACTGGATAAATCCCTCCATTTTTGTTGTCTTTGAAAAATACCAGATTTACCCCGAGTTTACAATAGAGTACATAGAGGAAGAAAAAAAATGCATTTTATCTTAAAGGGATCAGAGCTGTTTGTATCCCTTATTTTCTGTATTGTAGATGCTCCCATACTTTGCAACTTCTTATTACTAGAATCCTTTGGAATGTTAATCCAAGGAATTTCTGTATTGAGGAGGGCTGGCAAAGCAGATATTACAGTTGAGACATTGCCTTGTCTTCTCCTCTTTCTTTCTTACATCAAGTGTAGACATTTGTGTAACTAGCAGAAGAATCAGAATTGTGGGACAGGAAATTGAGTGTTCACTTCTGTGGGCAAATAATTGTAAATGCATTTTCTTAGAGAGTATTTCTCTTTGCTAACAATTCAGTTAAAAGAAGAATTAACGGTACAGCAGTTTGTAAGCAAGACGTCAGGTGTCTAGTAATCAAAGATTCTTTCCATTGCATAATACAGTTGTTCTTGATCCTCTCATCTATTGCAATTCTAAACAAGCCAGTCAACCTTAGAATGACTTGACTTAGTTTTCAAAGTACTACTTGTTACTGCTGATACAAGTTTTAAGTTTAAAATGGCAAGACAAAAAAATCAAAAGCTTATTTTAAATCTGCATCATAAGTTCTCAGGTTTTGTCTGTACAATGGCAGCTACTGTTTGGATTAGAAAATGGTTAGCTGAGATTCTCTTTGCAGATCTGCAGTAACTTGCTGTGTGACCTGTATAAAAACAGAGCTCAAGTGAACCTGTGAAAGTCCCAGTCTATGAATAAGTAGGTACTAAAATGTGATGGTTTGGCTGCAACTAATGGTCTTAAGTATATAAAGGCTGTGTCTCAATGAGCCAAGCTCTCAAGTCAATGTGGCCACCTATTTTCTCAGTGTGAATGTTTGCTTAGCAAATGCTACAGGACAGGAGAAGCATCTCAAGAAGCAGAAATATTTCCTGCCCTACTTGTAGACGTTACTTTTTGTTTTTCCAGAAATATAACATGACAGGAAGAACCCAGTTATGTCCTCTGGAGGCCAGTGGTGGAGCTGCTGTTCTAAGATATGTGTTTTGATACCCACATTGTGTGGGACAAACTGCTGATGAGCGTAGCTCCTCTTTGTAGCAGTTGTGTTCCTGGATACTGCTTCCCTGGGTCTGATGTGATAAACATGCCTCACTTCTGTCAGTGATGTACAACCCTACCAATGGTGGTTATGCCTTTTCTTACAGTTACTTGTGTTGTATTATCCCCAAAAGAAAACACATAAACTTGTGGAGTCTCTACTGAATTTTAATAAGGAGTTTGTAAGTTAACGGAACTGAAGACCTTCTGTACAAAGTTGTCTTCTTCAGGCAGTCTAGCTGTTAAGAGGGAAACCATTGTGAAGATAGAGGAGCAGATATTTTTGCTTTTAGGTAAGCTTTACAGTAACATGAACAGTCTCCCAATTACTTCTGTCTTCAATACTAATCTGTCAACTACATGTATTGCTTGAAGTTTGCAAATTACCCACAGGACAGGGAAATGTATAAAACTAGGAAATCTAAGATTGCTGTTTTGGAACTAAATTAAAATGTGCATCAGGAAAGCACTAAAAAAATTTTACCACTTTTGAAGAGCAATTTCACATTTGTTTTTTTCTGTAGAGTGCATGAATCATTGAGTTTTGCCTTCTTTGCAAATAAAATGTATTTTCACTCATTTTTTGCTTATTAGTATGCAGTTTCTCTCCATATGTAAACTTATGTCTTCCCTACATTTCTAAACCAGGGAACTGCAAGGATGCAGGTTAGCATTTTAATGTAAATACTTAGCAAAGCAGGAAGGATAGAGTACAGTCTTCTTCATGGAAAATATTTCTGTAAAGGAACTTCAAAAGATACTTTTAATAAATTCTAAGTGCTGTGATAGTTTAGTTGGATTCCTTATAAATCTATATCCCTATAATTCTGCATCCAGCTCTGGGGCCCCCAACACAAGAGGGATGTGGAACTGTAGGAGCCAGATCGGGAGGAGGCCACAGAAAATATCTGAGAGCTGGAGCACCTCGCTATGAAGACAGGCTGAGAGAGCTGGGCTTCTGCAGCATGGAGAAGGCTCTGGGGAGACCTTGTAGCTCCTTTAGGCACTTGAAGCTGCTCTAAGAAATATGGAGAAGGGCTTTTTACAAGGGCCTGTAGTGACAGAACAACAGCGACATGGCTTTAAACTGAGAGATTTAGATTAGACATTAGGAAAAAGTTCTTTACTGTGTGGGCAGTGAGACACTGGAACAGGTTGCCCAGAGAAGTTGTGGCTGCTGGATGGGCAGACTGTTACAGATTCATGATATGAACCTGAATAACCCATTTAAAGCTTCATTCATACATGCAAAGAAGTAGTTCAGCTGAGCACATCTTTGAATTTATTTATGTAAAGCGGGCAAAATTCTCAATCACGTATCAAAAGTACTACAAATGTCATTCTTCAATTTGTTTAGCAATGGATCATCACATTAATTACACATTTCACAAAGAGCCAGCAGAGTTCTGAGACTTTTCCTCCCTAAAATGACTTTATATTCCCTGAGGGAAAAGTTACCTGTCTATCCATATCTTATTCCTCTATGCAGGACCTCCAGGGGCAGTGCAGGGCCAACTATGGAAGTCCTTTTTTATGTCAAAAGTGAACTGTATGTGGGACAGGGGGAAGAGCCTGAGCTGGACCATGCATGTTTGTGTGAAGGAGAGCTTGTAGATGTGGTATCAAAGCTGGAACTTGGGCAGTTGAAATGTTGAGAGACATTTCTATTCAGGAAGAAGAGGAGGCATTAGGCTCAGTTTTAGTTTGAAATACTGTCTTTCCCTTCATGAGGGACTACTGAGTTACTGTTGCAAGACAATCTCTTAGCTCTGCTATGCTGCAGGAATCCAGAAGCTCAAGAAGGTCATGGAGGTACATGGCTTATCCCATTGCTTGTGCCAGACAAAGCTTTGTGACAGCTCCCATTAGCTTTCTTTCTATGGCAGAAGCTCCCTTCCAGTCTTCACCTGCTCTGATACACCTCTATAAACAGTGTTTAAACTCTGCTTTGCTAACATGTACAGACTTGTGTTTTTGAGAGGGTAGTAAAGCCTGACTTCCCAAAAGTCCAACCTGCCATCCACAGATGGTGGCAGTTGAGCTAAAATCTGATCTTTTTTCTTTTTTCCCTGAAAGATTTAAAAGTGCCAAGAGAGTACCTGTGCAAGAACAGTTGCAGGCAGCTACTATCCTTCTTGTCTGGTTTCACTCACACAGTAATATCAGAAAGCTCTGAGGTGTTATACTGAAAGGAGAAAGTTAAATATTTTATGAGAGGGAGTTCAACAAAACACACCTGGAAAGAGCCTGAATGCAGACAGATTTTTAGGACAGAGTCTGCAGCCTGTGCCTGAATGGATAGGAGGCCTGATATGGAACTTGACTTATCCCTGTATTGGTCCTTACCCCACACTTTCCTATTAGATATGTTTAAAAGACTTAACAAATCGGGCAAATGAAGGACCGAAATCCAGGCCTTGTTACTGCACGGCATGTAATCTGGGTCAGAGGGAACTTTCAGGGAAATATACAAGAAATGTCCTAGGATGCCCTCAAAAGCTATGCAGTATCATCAAGTTAGCTGTTTCATTCCTTGCAGAATCAGGTAAGATAAAACATCCTGAAACAGCTCTCTGTATTTTTTGGAAGGAAATGATCATCAGATCTCTGACTCCACAGGTACTCTTACCTACTGTCAATGTCTACCATGGTTTACAGCAGAGCACCCATCTGCTTCTTGCAACCGCACTTTGATTCGACATCTTTGTCAGTGACGTGGACAGTGGGATTGAGAGCTCCCTCAGCAAGTTTGCTGATGACATAAAGCTGTGTGGTTCAGTTGATACATTGGAGGGAAGGAATGCCATCCAGAGGGACCTTGACACACTTGTGAGGTGGGC
>JASSUY010018099.1:0-23506 GCA_032466535.1 Forpus xanthops | reverse complement strand
TTAGTTACTAAACTGTTCTTATCTCAACCTGTGGGAGTTGCATTCTTTTGATTCTCCTCCCCATCCCCTCAGACTGAAGAAGAAAGAGGAGAGTGAGAGCGGCTGCATGGGTTTGGAAGTCTCAAACCACGACAATTACAGAGAACAACATAAAATAAGTTAGATAAAATGATAAGGAAACCTATGCCTGCAGCAGTGATTTGTAAGAAATGCAGATGTACAGGAAGAGAAGTGAAAATCATTTCTCTTTAACCAACACTGGTGATATTTATTCTTGTATGTAATCTGAAATTATGTAGATAATCTTGATAGCCCATTATGGATCCCATGGAATACTTATTCTGCTAGACGTTTTTGAAGAGTGCCATCAAGGCACTGTTTACAGTCATCACTTTTCTAAAGGCATGCAACAAAGCTCTGGAGTTAATTGCTATCTCAATGTGATGTCTGGAGCTTGACACGGCTGGTAGCCAGATTTCATTTTTGTGTTTTAATTTTAACTCCAGTATGGGAGAGGAGCCTGTAATAAAGACTCAAGCATATCTGAGTGTATATACAGTTCTGCCCCCATTGCTGACACTGCTTGACATCAGTTAAATTAAAGGTTGACTGGGCATGTCCTATCAGCTGCCACCTTGAAACTGACCTCCAGCTCCAAGATGAGGTCTGCTGACAGCTGGGCAGAGGGAGTTTGCATCCCTGTTGTCATGTGATGCGTGTTTGAGAGCTTCAGAGGCAAATACACTCGAGTGCTAAAACTGTCTTTTCAAATGTATATGCCAAAACAGTAATTCAACTGGGTAAATAACACAGCAGTTTAAATGAATAAGTGTTATTTAGGTGATAAATATATGTTTGACTGAATGATTGAAATGGCTCCCCTGGGTAAAATGAAGAAGTATGCTTTCAAAACTCTTTTGTAGACGTTTATAGAGAAGAAATGACAGAAAAAAAAAAATCAAGTATCCATGGGGCTATGAGGTAAACAGATGAACCCCTAAAAGAGTCACCCACAGCTGAGATAATGATGTTGGGATTTATTTGTTCACAGTAGCATGAGTTGTTTGGGTTAGTCTTTCTTCTTGATTTGTCAGTTTGTCACATCTGTACCTTCACTTACGTGCAGTTGATGTTTGAGTGTGATCTGCAGTGGTCCATCAAAATGGAAAAGCCTCTAAAAACAGCTGGCGGAGGGTGAGTCAGGTGGGGAGATGCGTTCTCTACATGAGGAGGTGAAGTCTGAAGGGAGCTGTAAAAAAAGTTTACATACAAACTCTGCCCCTAGAGACTCTGAAAGTGAAGCTGTTAGTGCAGAAAAAGGCACTGCAAATATAAAGTGAGGCTCATGTTCTGCTCTTCAAGTTTAAACAAATAAACTTAAGCCCATTAATTAAGAAAAGGGATTTAGTGGTCATATGTACTTTGCATTTCATTTCTAGGTTTCTAACTTGGGATGGAAGGAACATGAAGAGGCCAGTGCTGAGATGCCTCCTAAAGTATTTTTATGTGACTGCTCTGTGTTACTCATCTTCAGATCATTATTAATATTTCTGTTTTTACATGTAGTCATCTGAGAACATCGAGATCATGACCAACACAGGTGCTGTGTCAAAGCAAGGAGCAGAGCCAAGATGCTGTCACTAGTTTTCTGGCACATACGAGTAAGAGTAACTCCGCAAGAATTTATGCGAGTATAATTCAGTAATGCATTATCTTTAGGGCTCTGATAGCTTGCTGGACTTAAAACTTGATAAGTTTTTGGTTAAGCTTGCAAATATAGAACTTACATAGAGCTTCAAGCATTTCTCAGTTGTGTTGTTTCAGCTTTGCAATATAGAGCCATAAAACCAGGATGTCATGTATTAAATTCTTAGAAGCAAAAAGAATGATCCCTTTCAGTATGTCAGAGGTGAGGCAGCAGCTGCTTCTCACAGAGGTGGCACATGCTGGCTATAGATGCATGCCATACCACAGGAATACAGACTAGAACACAGGGGGTGTCCATCTGTTCCATTCTTTGCTGTAAGTTAAGTAGATCTTGATCACTTGTGATAGCCACTCATCTAACTTCCTCTTAAAATCCTCTGCTGTGTTGAATGCCCACAGCTGTCACAGTTCTCTTCCTAGGTAGATTTTCCTGGGACACTGAAATGTCCCAGTTGGACAACTGGAAAACCAGGTCATTTGTGTTGCAGAGCAAAAAAAGAGCATCTATGGGGAGAGGCTTCCAAAGAGATACAAATTCAATTCAGACCTGCAGTTTTTACCAATTTTTAAGCTAACAACTTCAAGATTTTCATGAGACACTGTCTGTTAATCTTCCCACCTGTATTACTTTTATGACAGTAATAATGCCTACTCTGATACTTCCTGGAAATAGCTTTTTCTTTGACTTTCACTTTGACAATGGATTTAGTGACCCTAAAGAGCAGGGCTCTTCAGAATGTGTCAAGGAGTCTTTTCTCAGGTTGGACACTGCTGTTTAAGTATGCACAATCTGCTTCCAAAGAAATCATTAGCCATGCACTTTTTAAAAATGTTGGATAAAAGCCATCATTTGTTACCATAATTTGGAATTGTGAAGTGAAAGAAGGGTGATACTGCACAAAAATGAGGAGTCCTCAGTCTTATACTGACTTCCCAGCTCTGCCAGTGATCCCAGTATGGCATTCAACAGGTGATGTTGTGTGCTCTGTACCTGGTTTTCCTATACAGGTGGGTCAGGACTAAGTTTAAATTCTGGTAGAATGGTGCCTCACTTCATAGTGGTAGGAACTTTGAGGTAGCTGCTGTTGCAGTAATCCTTTACAAATGAAATATAGTTTTTATGCAACATTACATGTTTGAGTCTGGTTGATACCTGTGATCTCGAGTGGCTCTGAAAGCACATTGCTTGACCTTTTCAGCCGGTTTGCCTTTCTTTGCAGCCTGTCCTTGCAGCAGCTTCTGCTTTCTTTTTGTCTTTGGTTTGTGTTTGTGCTGGGATGTTATCATAGACCCATTAACACAGAAAATGAAAAAACAAAAGAGTTGCCAAAACCTGTATAGCAGCTGGTGTTCAGAGCATTCTTTTACCATTTCAAAACACTGCCAACATAATATCTGTTTCATTATGTACAAGTGTAAGTGCTGCTAACATAGATAATTTGGAATCTATAATTGAAACCAGGCTATTCCAGCTCTCTCAATTAAAGATAGTGAAGACAGAAAAGCTGTTATGTACTTACCTACTAGAATTATGTATCACTCTGTGCCATCCTGTTACATTCATGCAATGTTGGAATATATTTCAAAAGTAACTTGCCATTTATTGAAAACAGCATTTCACCATCAAAAAAGCATGAGTAAACATTGAGGTTGCACTAAGACTGTCAGATTGTATTAGAGGTGTCACTACTGTCTTGTGTGTAGTAATAGTGATATTGACAGTACTGCTACATTTCTGTGATTGTTAACGTATTTCCTCTGGGTTTTTGATCTGTATAGTTTCTGTCGTAATAGTTCTAAAACTGATTTCTTACCGTATTGTTTGCTAATGTGGAACACAAATCAAATGTGGCTACATCCTGCAGCTTGAAAGCACTGCTAACTCTTCATGCATTCCATGTTTAAAATGCATGTAGCCTCAGAACCATCCTGTTCAGCTGAGAACAGAAGAGATTTGCACCATGGCTATTTCATGGGCTGGAAGCCAGAGAACTCGACCAGAAAGGTCTTGTGTCTTGTCTTCAATAACGCATGTTGAAGAACCATCAGATGATGGATATTAACTAGCCACTGCACAAGGGAGAAGGAATTGTAGATAATTCCTGCTTCACGCAGAGAGAACTTAAATGGCAATGCTTTGGGTTGTACTAACTTTCTTTAAAGAAGGAGAGATGCACATTAGAGTATAGAAACTGTCTTCTAAATCCTTTTCTGTGCATTTCTTCTGTCAACTCTCTCGTCTATGGCCTACTTTACTACATAAAACAGTGGCAATAAAAGCGTGCAATCGATTCATTTAGAGTGAAGCTACCCCTAAAGTTCACCTTTCTGGTAATTTTTTTATACCCTGTTTGTGTACATCATAGAACTGAAAAGAGCTCAGGAAGACTCTCATGTACTTCATTGTTTCTCTAATGCTACCGTGTTTGATCAGTAAAGTACAATCACAGAATTAAAGGGTTGGACGGAGCAGAAGACTGCAGATGCTCCACAGAAAAAGGTCTTCAAATATAGGGACCAAATTCTTACATGCTGATCAAGACAACGGGCAGATTGCTTTGGAGTAAGAAAGCAAAGTTGCAGTTTGATTTAAAAGGTAGCATTGCTGCAGATGTTCATCTCAAATGAAAGTACCTGTATTAAAAGCAGTTATCTCATTTGATTTTTATTTCCTTTTATTTTATAGGCCCGTGGGTCTCTAGGAATAGCAGCATAGATAGCGGAGAAACAGAAGTTGGCCGCAGGGTCACCCAGGAAGTGCCCCCTGGGGTTTTCTGGCGGTCTCAGATCCATATCAACCAGCCACAGTTCCTGAAGTTCAACATATCCTTAGGGAAGGATGCTCTTTTTGGTGTTTATATAAGAAGAGGACTCCCACCATCACATGCCCAGGTACTTTGTCAATGTGTTTGTTGGCTTTAAATGTCAAGATGCAAAAGTTTAGAGCATCTGTGTTAGATTTGTGTTGGAGCTTATGGAGCTCAAGTTTAGGGATTCCTGGGAATTACTTAATTTGTGATATTTCACTGAACAACCTGGTATTATTTCTAAGTTATTGCATAGCTCAACAGTATGTTGATAAAAGAAGTAAATGATGTTCTACCCATCCAGGTTTTTAAGATAACTTGCAGTTTGGCACTCAAGTTTTTACATCTGTGACAAAGTATTGACACCAATTGGGATAAATCTATCCAGTTATACACAAGTCAAAAATGATAAGCAGTGTTGATCAGACTCATAGTACCAAAGCACCACATATAGTTGGAGTGCATGCACAGCTAGATGAGTTAACATCATTTTCTGTCTTCCAGGAGTTTTAATGTCCAAAGGCTGTTGGAATGTCATTGCTGGGGTATGCAACAGACTGGCATCACGCTGCCATACTAGACAACATAATGCAGTGGCCATGTGTTTGTGTGTTTGAGAGGTCTAGTTTTTCTATTTGCCCCTCAAGGATGGTATTTAGGTCTAACATCTGACTCAGACATGGGGCGAGTCTTGTCATTTTAAAACTTGATTTCTAACCAGCCTCAAAATGAAAACTCAGTAACACTACATCTTTATGATGACCCTGTACTGCATACCTAAGAGCCATAGATAAAGATATCTGTAAAGTTAGTGAGACCAAACTGAACTCTCTTTTCCTCTTTGGTTGTGCAGTGGATATTTTAATAGCTGAGAGAAGGTATAGCTATATTTTCTGTTACATAGTGAAATTTTGTTATTATATTGAAAACTCATTAATGTGAACGTAAGGCTTGCCATTTACTTAGATTACAACTGTAATGAGAAATAATGTATTTGCAGTTACACATACTAAAAAGAAAAAGCCTCCATTCTTTAGAGTGCAAGGGAAGCAGAAATAGCAACCAGCTTTTGAAAAGGATCCTTTCCTTCACGCATGTCCTTGCTGGTAAAAATCAGTTCTTCATTCTGAAATTATCACCTAAACTTAAAATGCTTTTTTGAGTATGGGATTTCCAAAAAGCAAACCTAGAACTGCACGATTCCTTTTGGGAAATCCTCATTTAACATTTCTAGATGCCTTGCCCTGACTTAGAGAGCTGCTACTATAGCAAACTGTAGCTACCTAGATGGTTAAAATGCATGATTGAAGCTAAAAGCCCAGAGGCTTTAACATAATTGCATTGCTACATACTGCCGTATAGGGGAAGGATGTTCATATTGCCCTAAGTGAACTGTGTCCATGTGTATGCACAAACTTGTGGTACAAACAGTGAGCCAATTAATTTTCTGGGGAAAACACACATTAACTGATGTTTGGATCTGCTTCCCAATGTGAGGTAAATTTAAGGAACTATTCTGCATTGCTGCTTATTCCTTGGTATTTATTCTTGCCTGTAATCTGAATTGTAAACCAAAATCTTTAAAGAGAGTTGGGAGAAAAGGAGAGGTTTGCATGGTTTCATGACCTCTCCTTCTAAGAATTTGTGAACAAGGAGTTTGATTATCCAAATTCCATCAGACCCCTGTAATATGCTGTTTTTAAAGTGTGAGTTATTGAATTGATATATCTGCCTTTTTCGAAATAAGGATCAGCAGTCCACAACCCCAGGAGGGGAGGGTAAGTGGATAGTTTTCTGTATAGCTAGAGGTTATCATATAGCATCCTGAGGTTCCGTACAAAGACTAGATACATTGTGGAAATTATAGTGGGCTGTTGACTAGTTTTCAGCCATTTCCAGACATCCATGCAAACACAAATTAACCTCTAAGAATACATTCCAGGGTAGTAACACTAAAAATGTTTTAATTTTGGCTGTAATGCTTCAAATATGTTGTTTTGGGAGCAAAATTGTCTTTAACTGTTTCAGTGAAGGAATGGCATAATATATTGACCATGTCTCATTTAATTCTGAATTTTGGTTCTCACTTCCCCTATCAATCCACCTTTGGAATTTAGTTGAGGAAGGCAAATAAACATATAAATTATGACGTGAAAATGACTTAGGGTAACCTAAACTCCTAAGTAGTCATCAAATTTAGCTATAAATACAAGTTAATTATAATTGTCTAAGACATGGTGAAGGGTTGCCTGTATCTTTCACAAGAAATCCAGTTGGATTTAACTGGTAGTATAGCTTATTTTTTAATTCAAGATGAACTTTAATTTCTAGTGCACTGTAATCAAATACGTTTGTTCTAGTTTTCATTATGATGTACTCATCTCAGAACACTATGATCAGGTGAAGTTTCCTTTCTTTCTCTCCACCTTATGTGGATTGGGTATAAATTTTGTGACCTTTCTGTTCTATTAAATAATGAGAAATATCAACTGAGTTTCCTACTGGGCTGGATAACTCCTTAGAGAACCTGTTTTCTAGGCTTTAGAGGAAGTAATTCCAACCCTTTTCCATAAAAGGAGTTCATGAAATCCACCAGTATAATGTACAGCTTTACTTTTCCGTGTTCATGCTGGGTCTTACTGCTTGTCAGCTGGGTGGTACCACAGACGATTGCTTAGCATTTTTTGCCCAGCAATCAAAATTCAGCCAAGCTGCTACTAAGAGAAATAATTTTAGAGAAAGAAAGGCAAGCTGTTCCAGACCTGAGTTAGTGAAAAGAAGCTTTGTCTGATAGAAAGGAGGAGAATGGATTTCTATTAATGAAAATAGTCTGAAGTTGACACCAGACGATATTTTAAAATTGAAATTTGAAATCCTTGTTTCTGCAGGTTAGGAACATGAGCTGTAAAGCAGTGAACAACTACACTTGACAGTTCATCACTGATCAGTGTTGATATGTCAAGCCAAGTAAAATCCTTTGTGGGAGCAAGTCAATAATCAGCAAATTAGGTACATGATTAACCTGAGACAACAAGATGCAGTTCCTGTCTGAGAGCCCTGCTGAGATTTAACCTTCTCAGTATTACTGTTTAGCAAATATTCCAAATGCCTGGTTTAGTCAGTCAAACTGATGTAGCTGTAAACTTGTCTAGAAGCAATCTTGAGTGCCATGTGCATAGGGAATGGAGCTCTGGAGGGAAAAGTGAAAATGCAGTTTTGAGTGGCAAGCAGACTACAAACAGGAATGCATTGCTTTCAAGCAAAATTCTTCCAACTTGTTTAGTGATGCATAGAAATAACAAAATGCACATTGCTGGCTTGAATAATCAATAGGAAAGTAGGAGAAGGTAGTCATATTAATAAACTTGATAATGTATAGAAAATGAACTGTTGATGTCAAATGTCATGAAGTGGCTTTGCAGAGATTACAGCAATTATGATTATGCTACACATTGGTAAAACATTTAAAATGGCCCATGCAATAGAATCATAGAATAGTTGGGATTGGAAAGGACCTTAAGATCATCTAGTTCCAACCCCTCTGCCATGGGCAGGGACACCTCCCACTAAACCATACCACCCAAAGCTATGTAACCTTAGGCAGAAACATCATTATAACGTCTGGAGAAGATAGTGCAAGAAGTGGTAATGCTTTTATTTCCAGCAGTGTTGTATACTTACAAATTTTCCATAGCAGGAAATGGCTTTATTTGAAACAACTTATATAGCCAGGAAACCCCAGTGTT
Organism: Forpus xanthops; assembly: GCA_032466535.1. Classification (NCBI taxonomy): domain Eukaryota; kingdom Metazoa; phylum Chordata; class Aves; order Psittaciformes; family Psittacidae; genus Forpus; species Forpus xanthops. The sequence continues at coordinate 15,246 of JASSUY010018099.1, read as the reverse complement.
ACCTTGTGTTTTAGCAAGTGCTCAAACATGCTTAGGTGCTCTGGCCATCTTAAAGTTACCTTATGGCAGCTGCGCTGTTATTACTGAATGCTGTGCAGCACTGGACTGGTTGTGTGGTGTCATATTCAACTGTTGAAACAAATTGGTTGGCTGTCATTGTGGGTATCAGATGTTTCATGGATGTATTTTAATGAATAATTACCAACTGGATTTTATGAACTAATTTTAAAGCACTTTGCAAACAGGTTTCCCTGACATATGTTTTCTTGGCTGCTTAGGTCTTCCAGGGCTTTGGTGTAAAGACAAATGCTAGCCACAACTCCAAACGTGGGTTTTTTTAACTCCCTCCTCCCCCCTTATTTGAATATGATCCATTAAGAGCACTAAAAAAAATCTGTTTTCAATTCTTAATTTGAAACACTGTTGGGGATTTTGTGAAGGCATGCAAATAGTTTCAAGTCTAAGAAAAAAACAAAGATATATGAAGGGGGGGCTAGAAGGATACTGGCAAGTGACCTTCATCAGGGGCTGTAGCAATAGGACGAGGGGTAATGGGTCCAAACTGAAACTAGGGGAAGTTCAGGGCTCTTTCCTTTGAGGGTGGTGAGGCACTGATGCATATTGCCCAGAGCTGTGGCTGCCCCATCCCTGGCAGTGTTCAAAGCTAGGCTGGATGGGGCTTGGGTGCTATATGGATGGCATTGGGCAGTGTAGTCACTATGGTATATGTATCGTTCCAAAGCTATTTTGCTGACTCCCCATGAGTACTGGAAAAAGAAAGTCCTTATTAGCCTGTGAATAAAATGCTTAGGAGAATAGAAAGCACTGAATGGAGAAATTAGAAAAGGAAATTGCCCAGAAAAAACTTAGTGTGAGATTTAGGTTTGTAAATAAAAGTATGCAGTAAGGTTTTGGTATGCTGTGTAGTAAAAATAAACCAGCTTACTGAGAATGTGAGTTGAAATTTCATTAGAAATACCGGCTGGAAAGTCACAGCTTCTATGGAGCTTTAATCATGGTAAGTACTCCCCATTCCAAAACTGATCTCTGAAGACATAGTCATTTGGAATTTCTGGTGCATTTTGTTTCTGAGAAGCTTTTGCCATTTTTGTGTGACTTTTGGCATGAAACCCTGAAATATAAAGGATCATTAAGAGAAAAAAAGGAAAAAAGTCAATGAAAGTTCCAAATTATTTCCGAGGTTCAGTTGGGTTTGACAGATCCATTCCCCAATTCATGTGACTTAGTAGTCTCTTCCTTTGCAGTTGAAAACTCTACAGTTGCTTCTTAATGATCATGAAAGTACTTTCATTCTTTTCCTAGATGGGTCTTCCATGCACAATTGTCAACAAGTAGCTTTAAAGCAAGAGTAAAATCTTCAGCACAACATTATAATCATGCAACTGGTAAATCAGAAAATCAACAGGGCCTCAAAAAGCAAGCTAATGATCTGGAGAACCATGTGAAGAAATCTTACGCAGTTATGAATTCACAGCACCATCTCGGTGACCCTCTAGTCAGAGCATTCAGATTTTGGGATGCCTGGTACTTGCTGACACATTAAGATTTGTACACACAGGAAACCACCAGCAGATACATTCTCTTCTTTCTTTTTCCTCAAGCACTGAGGAATCCAAAGAGGGATAAAAATGTATTGTTATGTCCTGTATCAGTTTGCATCAGTGCTTTACCGTTATTTGGGTTTAGTCATTTTCTTTTTGCCTGAGCTTGAAATAGTTCTTCATAGTTGGATTGAAGGGGGGCAGTACCAGTCATAACTTTACCAAAGTTAAAATTGTAGCCTTATGGGAGGTCATGCCAAGGGACCTGCTCTCACTAGGTCACACCCCATCATTGCGAAAAGAGATTCTGCAGCTAAAACTACTTCAAACTGTTTCAGCCTGAATACTCTTCCCCTTCGATCTTGCCAACTGCTGAGCTTTCTCTACTATATGAGGTAGAATCAGCATCAAACAGAGGGGAGGCAGAGGAACCTGCCAGCGCAAGCAGAGACGAACAGCATGTTGCCAGTGAGAAATGTCAGCTTTTATTGCTACTTCCTTAGTTGACCCTTTGTGAACAATTGTTCTGAAGAGCAAGATTTCTTTTTCCCAAGATGTTGCCCGAGTAATAACATTTCCCAAGGAGGTGATGAGTCTGTCCTTAACCTCTGACTGTTAGACGATGGGGTTTAGCAATATTTCCAGATGTCATTGATTTAAGAGACAGATGTGTGTGTTGGCACCTCTGATACTCTGAAAGTTACTGACATGCTGGAATTCTCTAAATCTCTGGTCTGCATTGGCTTAAATGTACTAACTTACCTGATTTACCTTCTCCTGAAATAATCCTTTGGAGGAAAAAAGAAAAGGCACAAGTGGATGGCAGTCGGATATTAACAGTTCAGTGACAGTTTTTATTCCACCCCTTCTACTCTCTCCCACAATTAAAGGCATAGGAAAGAGTGGATAATGCTCTCACTGTGACAATAGCTTTCAACATTAGTAGATCTGGGCTCAAATTCCTATGCTGCCATGGATTTCCTTTGTGGTTGCATATTGGTGTCAGTTCCACATGTTTAACTGGAAAGTAATGGTACTTCCATACTTTCCCCTTTGTTGTAAGGCTGAGTGTATCAAGGACTCTACGCTGCTCGTATATAACTGCTACAGATTTTCAAATAGAAAGGTCAGCTTTCATACCTCAGTTTTAGAGAGATGTATAGCATGGCACTTAGTGTTAAATCATTTCATTTGTCTGTCTCTTCTACTCGGAGAATCTTCACTATTTTATTGCATATTGTGTATTATTTACTAGAACTCACTGTTAATGAGTGGAATGCAGTGCACAGAATGGCCCTGTGTGGATGTTTAGTCTGTTTAGGATGCAAGATTACAGTTTTCTATTTCAACTGAAAGCAAGTGAAGGTGTATGTTTTCCCATAGCTGTCGCAGGCACAGACTGTATGTGCTAGAGGGAAATGCAATGAAACTACTGGCAAGCAAGCAAGCACATGCTATTACTATATTTTATTGAACACATACATCTTTCTTTAGACATGTCTATCTCTCTCCATCTACTCCTACATAGATAAATGTGTCTAAAACAAGATGTGTTTCATGGGGGACTTGTTATACAACTATCAAAAGATTAGATATATCGTTTTTGTTGTTTCCTCAAGGGCTTCCCTTAGATAGGGACTATGAGAGCTAGTAAGTTGAGCATTAACATCAGCTTGAGGGCTCCAGGATCACAGACATTAAAAACAGACAAAAAAGCCTATTAGGACAGCTAGTCCAGCTGCTTTGTTATGCAGTTATTCCCTGTTGTAGATTAACCAATATTTCTTCCAGTCCTTTTTAATTGTGTGATGCGGTGGCATCTCCACTGGGAGGCTATTTACTGAGCTTAATAGATGGGAAGCTTATCTGACATTCATCTTAAATTTCTTTCTTTCTTTTTTTAGTTTCTTACCATTAATGGTGCCATTCCTCTTATGCACTAAATAATCACTTATTCTGTTTGATCCCTTTTCCAAAGATTAATGTAATGTTCTACCTTACTTGGAAACCATCCAACCAGAAATTCTCAATTTTCCTTAATATAAGTTCAATTCTTTCAGCCAGTTGATTTGTGTTCTTCCTTTCCATGCTTCCTCTGGTTTTTGTATCCTACTTGTTCCACATACAAACTCAGGTAAGCAACTCTTAACTCTGTGATGTAAGCTTGTACAGTGTCTTTTAATCGGGTGCTAACACTAGACAGACACATTTCTTGTTTGGGCTGTTCCTGTTTGTTTTGACATTCTGGGGGCTTCCATTCAATTATATGTCTGGAGCTACATCCAAGACTTCTGTTCCTCTTGAAGCAAGAATTTGTTGTAAGCAATTGCTTAGAAAAATGTCTGTATCTCATAGGGTGGAGGTTTTCAGCTTTGAAAGCTGTGTAGGAACCTAAAATTTGGTGGATCAAATCATTGATTTCCATTTCTGTTTCAAAACCCAACCTGTCAAGAAATACCATTTGTACATATTTTGATCACATATGCAGAGCAAAGATGCATGGCTTTATGGCGCCGTTTAAAAAAGACAAAAGTCTCAGAATCTCTGTGTGTGCCAATATTGACTAGTAAATATTAGTTTCCTGTTGACATATCATCCAGAAATACTGCCTTCTGACCAGGTAGAAGAGAAAATATGGTGTGAGATTTTGAGCTGACAGGTCTGTTTGTTTGGGGGGTTGTTTGCTTGTGTTCTTCTCCTTTCCCCCACCCCCCTGTTTTTTCCTGCTGCAGTACGATTTTATGGAACGTTTGGATGGGAAAGAGAAATGGAGTGTGGTGGAGTCCCCACGGGAACGTCGAAGTATTCAGACCCTTGTTCAGAATGAGGCTGTGTTTGTTCAATACTTGGATGTGGGTTTGTGGCACCTGGCATTTTACAATGATGGCAAGGACAAAGAAGTGCTCTCCTTCAGTACAGTTATTTTGGGTAGGTATCTCCACAACCTGGACATTGTTCCTATCTGTTTATGTCTCACCTTACTTAAAACCATAATACTTTGTTGTGGTCTTCAGTATTAGTCCTGTTTATCCTTATGTTATGGGGTTGGTTTTTTTTTCTTCTCCATACTGTGTTAAAAGGTCTGCAGTGGGTGCTGATCTGAATTAGTTCATTTCTCTTTTAAGATTTTAGGATTCCCATAGATCTTGAGTTTAGTTCTGGAAAACAAGGCTAACATCTAAGTTCAGACTGGGTTGAAGCATTTGCCAGTTAATATTCCTCTCCTTTATCTATTTTATACTTCCTATTTGCTTCTCTGGAGAAGCTTCTTTATCTGCAATAAAGAGTACTCTTTATTATGGAAGAGGATCTAACAGGAGAGCTGTTTAATCATTGTAGAAAGACAGCACAACAAACTGACACCTGTGAATTAGGTTATTGTTTGCAGAGATTACTTGAGAATGTTAGCTGTATGCTGGTTTATAGCTTACTACTCACTAGCTACCAGATATCCTCGACATGGTAGAGTCAAGACCAGAAGAACATCTAGCCTATGATCTGAGAAGCCTGCAGTTTGTTTAAAAAAAGGTATTACATTTATATAACAATCAAACCGAGTCTAAGTTCTCCCAGGTTTCTTAGAAGGTTTGTTGAACTTTGAAGCACTTAATGAACTTTGCTGAATATCTTGTCACAGTGGCATGAAAATTCTATGATAGTCTCTGTGTTATTCTGCCCTGGCTGGTGAAGTGTTAAGTGGCACTAGGTTGTCTAACATTGTAATACCTGTTAATTTAGGGGAAGAGAAAATGCAAAAAGTACCAGTCAGTTTTTAAGCTTGGTAAAAAATGTTTGGAGGTCTTTTGCAGTCTTACCTGAGTACTAATACAAAGTTTATATTTTTTTCCTTTTACATGAGTATAAAATTCAGTTTGATGGCTTAAGACCCAAAGGGTACAGGAGGACAGCCAACACTCTCTCATTAAGTATGAATCTAATTGTTTCTGTTAACCTCAGCTGAGGTGAAAAAATTCTTCCATAGCATACATCTGGTTTTGTAAGAGCTAGTAGGTGCTATGCATGTGGATATATATGTATCTGCATATTTGCCCATAGAATGCTTTGTCTGGTTCTTCAAAACCATTTGTGATTATATCCTGTTATGCATCTACTCTGCTTAGAAAACCTTCAAATATGCTAAGCTCTCCTTAAAGGAGTTGCCTGGTCTAGGCTACAGCTTTCAAGAGCACAAAGGTCTAATAGTCAGGTAGACTACTTGATAGTGCAATAATAGTAATTGGTCTGAAAAGTAGAGAAAAGCATAGTGGTTTATCCAGTTCAGAGGTTCTCCTGCACACGCCTAGTATCAGACATTTCATTATCAAAGGATCTGAGACATGACAGTTTCTCTGATGTGGAAGAGGACAAAAAATAACAGAAATCATGTTAACACCCAGAGGATACTAAATTTACCATTATTTTGAACACACAAAATGTTTTCTGTGCCATGAAGCAAAATAATGAAAATAATCTATAGACAAGCTTCTTCATGAGACAAATTGATATTTTAGAGCATTACATTTCAGTTTTTTTTTCCATTGTTTGCATGAATTGTTTCAAGTGACCAAGTTAATGACTTCTCTGAACATTTACTTTGCAGTGTTTTTACTTAGTGTTGTGCAACTGTGAAACCAGGATTAAATTTGTGCTTGAATCTTTCTCCTCTTTTCATTTTAATTTGACAGAAAAATACTTTGTGTGGTTCTGCTAGTTCCAAATCCAAAATCCATTTTCTGTGTTGTGCAGCTGTCATTTATTTGCTGTCTGGAACTGACAGAGCCATTTAGTTTGGGACCACAGATCCCACGACAACAGAGACTAAGAGTGAAGTAGAACACCATTCCAGTTAGAGTTTTGTTCCAATAATTCAGTGTTGAAAATAAGCTGCACTGAAGTCCAACAGCTTTCAAATGAAAGTGATTTTAAAAATTAATTTCAAAATTGGAATTTTATTTTTAGGTGTCTGTGATGGGAAGTGTAGTGTGTGTATTATCCAAATAATAACAGAAGTTGTGGAGAAGTATTTTGGTACAGCTGGTGCACTGACTTCTCAAATTATTGAAGTATTAACACTTCAGTCACTCACTTCAACTCTGGTGTTAAACCTTGATGTTTTACAGACCTTTTCCTCATCCTATTGGGTGGCAACTTGCACCTTTTTTATTCATTTTTTTAAGGATAAAGAATATTTTCTGGAGCAAAAGAGCTCCTGTTTGTCATGTTCAGTAGATATTTCTGTCAGCTTAATTAATGAGGCTTTAAATGTCTGTAGAAGGAAGGGAAGATATACTCCTTGGGATAATCAGTTTCACACGGAAGAGTGGTTGTGCAAGTTCGAAGTCTAATTGCAAAAGGGAGATTGTCGATTTTCCTGATGAAGCATTGTGTTTGCTACATAATATGAATTCAAACATAGCTGTATAGAGGTCTTAAGAACAAATCTTGTCTACCTGTTGGAACAGAGGATTTGAGCATTATTAGATTACTTCAAGTTCTTATAGTGCCCAGAGACTTCATATATGACTTTAGTGTATCATTAGACCTCTGCACTTACTTATGCTGCCAGAAAACTTGATGTCTTTCTCCCCACCTGAACTTTGTGGTGTTTATATTATTAGCAGTTGTTCTCCTAAGCATTGAAGACAAAATGAACTAAAGAAAAATTAACACCTACGTGGGAACCAGCTAATATGCCTGTGATGCTTGTATTTCAGATTCAGTGCAAGACTGCCCACGTCACTGTCATGGGAATGGTGAATGTGTTTCAGGTGTCTGTCACTGTTTTCCAGGATTTCATGGAGCAGATTGTGCTAAAGGTATCATTGTCCCTGTGTTTACAAATAACCACAGTGTGTGTTTGTGATGTATGGATCTTCAGTGGCTGCTAGTTAGCATGGGTCCAAGCTAGATTCAAATAGATCAATATGCATTTTTTTCCTTAGATCTCTTAGTTAAATACAATTGAGTGAAAGTATTGCTATGTTGCCACTGAGCTCCCCAACTGCAGCTCTTTTTGTGTCAAAGGTAATAGGTAGAAATGGCAGAAAACATATATTTTCTGCAAAACTGGATGAATTATCAATACTTTCAGATAATCCTTAACTGGACTGAAACAAAAGACTGATTATCTTCGTTGATAGCATGTAATGTATTTTCTGGCTTGGCTGAGCCTTACTTCCAATACACAGCATCTTTCTTGCATATAAAATTACTCTTTGACCAAAGGAATGTCACCTTTTTTAGGAAAATAAGTAGGACCTGATAAAGTCTTAAACTTTTTCTTAAATGTTGATTATAAATTTTAGCAACTAAACCTGAGAGATGCATAATTATCAAGGATTAAACAGAAATCTAAAAGCCATCTATGAATTGGCTGTATGTATTTACTAAGTTTTTCTGATAGTTTGGGATAGCAGTCACAGTGAAAAGATTCATAAAGGAGGACCTCTTTAGCTTATACAGCTAGTAGCACAACTAAGTTCAATGACTAGCTTGTATTCCTTGCTGTTTCTGAGCAGTTGGAACGTATTACAATTTGCTTCCTTCTTTGAGTGAGATTTAGGCATACTATCAGTAGCATAAGCTTATAATTGTTTTCCACAAGGATTGGGTTTGTTAGTGTTCAAAGGGGGAAAGCTTAGTGGTTGAAAGCTTTTTGACATTCCTCAAAGGGCCTTAGCAATTTACTTATTCCTTCTTAGATTCCTGACCCATTCCTGAGGACAGTTTGTTGTATTCCACCTCTTTCACTGGTATAGCAGGGTGGCATCCAGCATACCCATGTGTATCTGTAAAATACTCCTTCAATAGCTGTTACAGTAGTACTGGAGGGAATAATTTCCATTTTGTGTCTCCATGTTTGGCTCTTGAAGGTGCCCCAGTACAAATATATATATATATATATACATCTATCTATCTATATAAATAGAAGACCCCAAGGGCCTTGGAAAGCTAATGATGTTATTTCAGTACTAGCACTACTCGTTTTAAAGAAGGCTTCCAACTAGCTTGCATGTTGTTTGATTACCTGAGAAATTAAAGCACTTTGGCAAATCTATAGAGGAGATATCTGTATATTACAAAGTAAATGGTATGATAATGTGTGCTATAAATACACAGTGACAGCTATATGCATTTCTGTGGTGTTAACCTGTGAAAGTATGCATGCAGTGACTGTGTGCTTCACTGCCACCCTTCACACATCATCCATAGCCATTAAATCAAGCCATTTGCGTTTTGAGCTGTGGAGCGGCCCTGCCTTGTGTACTGAACCTGTGTGTAACACTGTATTCTATGTTAATGATAGAAAGTACTTGTTCAGGCTGTGTCAAGTAAGTAGCTTTTTTGTAGGGAACTTGTCAGACTGTATCTGCCAGGCTTCTCCTACCCCTCAGTACCTTCCCTCTGCTTCCTGCTTTGTCCTTTCTGTGTTGTCTCTTTCTCCTCAAAAGCAGAAATGGTTTCGTGGAAGCTTCTTTCAACTCTTTTACTGTTTTCTTATCAGACATCCTGGTGTTTCTAAAGAACAAAGAAGCTTGAAAAGCTACATAAACTGACAAAAAGGCTGTGTTGACAGAATTCTTGTGCAGCTGCCTGCTTGCACAGAAACACATCTTTACACTATGAGACATACCCAGAAGAGTGCTGCTGAGCTGGGTGTAGGGGATGTATGCCTCACCCATTTCACAGCACTGTCAGGCCTCTTCTAATGTCCACAGATTTTTCTGCCTACTTGAATGCTGATTATATGTGAGAGCAGTTTCAGAAGACAGAAATCAGAATTGGAATTAGCTGCATGGTAAAACACAGTAAAATGAGAGAGAGAATTAAATATTTTCCGGAATGCTGTATGTATGGATACATATTTAATGTGTATTTACCATAATGTTGCAGTTATATTTAAGCTGTCACAAGTATGGAAGGATAATGATTTTCTTTCCATCTGAGTTTTTAAAATTATTATTTCCCTAGCAACACATCTTTCACTGTCTCAGTTCTCCACTGTAAAATAATTTGAGTCAAGACTTAAATAGACTAATGTGGAGAAAATGTGAACAAGTTCCTCAGACAGCTTTTAGGACTGGATTCATGCCATAACACAGCAGTACAAGAGCTTCACACAGGGTGAAACCCAGGTTTGACAGATATGAAGCATGATCTTTTATAGCAGTGAGTCTCCTGTTACAGGGCTACTCTTGAGGGCAGCAGGGGCAATGAATCTTGCAAGAAGTTGTCTGCAAACTTATTGCAGACAATGTGCAGGTACTCCCTCTGCTATTCTACTCCATTCATGTAGTTCTAAAAGATAAAAATGAAGGAAATCTATAAAAGACAGCTCAGATTTGACTTCTGATCCATTAGCTCCAGGAAAATACCATGAAAATTACTAGAGATGAACTTTTGGACCAATCCACATACTGAAATAAGTTTTCATACCCTGATTGAAGTGAAAGAAATTTCACCCTCTCAAACACTCTTGCAGAATACTGGGAGGGTTTATTTCTCACCCTTATCTGTGGAAATAGCTTATTCTCAGGTAGCCAATCTCAACAGATTTATTCTATCCTTGCTCAGGCAAGGTTGCCTGTGAAATCATTTGGAGTTTAACCTAATTAAGAATTCCATCATGCACACACAAAGGTAATCATATATTTTAATCTCGTGGATAAAACACGGCATATAGAGAAAGAAGAAAGTCTGATAATCAAAAAAAAATGCAATGGGTGGAGATGTATCCTGATAAAGAAAATGTGTACAGTTAAAGCCAGTGGAAGATTTGCTGTAAATTGAACTGTACTGTAACCTCCTGTCCACGATAATCTGTAGGAGTTACTGATAAGAAGAGATGCTATGGCCAAGGATCGATTAAGAATCAGATATGCAGCTGTGATTATGTTATTTTGGTGTGTTGTCACTTTTTTAGATTCATCTCTATTTTCCTGCAACCTCTATGGCATAACCACCCAAGTATATCAAGATGTCCTTCTTAGTGTTCCCACTGTTAATGTCTGATAATAGTTTAGTCTTTCAGTTGCCAAGTTCTGTGGTAAACCTGCAAGCAGGCATCCTTTGTCATATCCTGCTTTTCCCCATCTGTGGAGTTCAGTGTTACAATGAGTTGGGTACCTAGAAGTGACTCGGAGTTGGCTACAATTTCATCCCATCTCATAATATATTTGAAAAGCATGCAACTCTTCCACTCCTTTAACAAAGGTACTTCCAAAGATACTGTCTCATACTAATTTGCTGATGTGCTCAGAGCTTCCTTCAGTTTCACATTTTAGACTACTAGGATTTGCATCATGACCATACTTAGCTAATTGGAATGCACCACCACATGGGATTTCTGCATTGATATGGTGAGCAGAGCCTGTTAAGAGATGTTGTCTCATTTGTAACAGAAGGAAAAGGAATTGAGTCAGATGCCATGAACTTGCCATTTAACAGACACTTTCCATTGATTATGAAATGTAATAAGAAACATGTTTAATATTTGAATCTAAATGGATTGAAAGTTTGGAGGTTTTTTAAACCAGAAATTTGTGCCATGTTTGATCAGCTGACTTTTTAATCTGATTTTTAAAGCTCTTAATTATTCAGATTTATGTTGTTCGCAGTTTCTTTTCCTGTTCTCCTTGTGTGGGTTTTTCATTCTTTTATTTTCATTCTGTTTGTTTTTGGCTTACTGGCAAAGGACGGCGCCACTTTAATAAGTATAAAAAGAAGGGTAGGTTTTTTAAATTTTCTTTTTCTTTCTTTTGCAGCATCTATTTAGTTTGACATAGTTACTAAGCTGTAAAGTGTAGTCTATATACTTTTGAATTTATTCTAATGGATTTGCTGTTTCTGATGATTGCCGCAGCACAATAAGAGTTCCTACCACTGCTATTTCCTTTGTTATGTGTGTGCTGTTAATCTCTGCATAAAAACTGTAAAAAGCTGACAATTATTAGGTAAGTAAGGTATAATTGCTAGAAGTAGCAACTCTTGCTTTTTCTCAGTTGTTGTTATTCAAATTTCAGTTGTTTGGGACTCTTCTTGCTCTGAGGTTATTCAGAGCCTTATTGCTTGGGCAGTGGTGCATAAAGTAATGTTTTTTAGTCTGTTGAATACTCTGTTTGAAACTGTTCTCTTAGTGCTATGTCCAGAATGCTCCCAGTGACATACGATGTTCTGGGAGTGATTCAAATGGGGAAAACTTGAATTTTGGAGTGCATCTTGCTGAATGATTCAGTACTCAGTTCATTGCTGTAGAGTGTGTGGTCCATGTGAATGAACGGTGTCTAGCGTATGCTGGTAATGTATAGGAGATAATATTTCCTCTCTCTGTGACTAAAGAAAACAATATTTGCCTTTATAACTTGGCTGGAAATTTTAAGAACTGAAAATAGTGCAAGCAGACTGTAGTTCACTGGAGTCTGAAGGGAAAGGTGAGAACTGATACTGAATAGCCTCTCTCCTTTGCCTGTCCTGCATGTCTGTAGCCTGACAGGAGCAATGGGACCCGTGGCGAGGCAGTGCTTGGGGTCTTCTGTGACACAAACTCGTGAATGTGTCTTGTGCTATTCAGGTGACTCACTGCAAATTTATGCAATAACTGATTATAGATGAGACAAGTGAAGTATGTTGGATTAAAGTACCCAAAGCAGATTGGTTTGGCAGACAAAAGGAACAATAGCACAGGAAAAATGCCATCTTTATGGTATTATAGAGATTGTCATGAGTAATAGTACTTGTTAAAGCTAATCTATTGTGGTTAGTGCTTCACAAGCAAACTCAGTAAGTAAAACCAGTACCTACCTCCAGGAATTTACCATGTCAATACAAGCTGAAAGGGAATGAATGAGAGCCAGTTGACAGATGTAGAGATAAAAGAAAAATCATGTGATAGTGTCATAAACACACCAGCAGTGTGACTGTTGTCAGTCTTGGGGAACACTGTGGTTTAAGGCAGTGTTAAAGAGGGATAATGGGGCAGATAGATAACATCATGAGGACTCCACATTACAAATGAGGACTCCAGAGGAGACAGAGCATAGAAAACAGCTCTTCTAAAAAGCTCTTTTTCAATTTGACTTTCAAAAACATTGTAAATCACAGAGGGGCTGAAGTCAGAATTCTAGCAGTGAGTAGTCTGGGGTAAAGTAGTTCTCTAAATGAAGTTACAGCATGAAGTTCATGTTCCATGTGACAAGAGGAAAGGACTTGAAACAGGACTGGGAAAGAAGAGCCCCGTTTGATGGATGGATTAACAAATTAACAACATGATTTTTGCAGCACTGTTGCACACAGACACGATTGAGGAAGGCTGAATTTATCAATGCTAGAGAAAAAGGTGCCAATTAATGTGAATTTGATTTGCTGAAAGCTAGAATAATAATTGTGACATGCAATGAAGAAGAAATCTGTAAGACTTTGTCAAAGCCTGAATGTGAAGTGAGGAAGTAGATGAGTCAAAAATGACACCCTGATTTTGAACCATAGTGGTAGGTAGAATAATGGTATTGACCACTATGATAGAGCAAGAATGCAGGGGAGGGCTGAGTAGGGAGGTAGGGAGAAAAGGGAAATAAGAGAAATAACAACTTCATTGGCAAGCACTTCATGTGTTCATAATCACAGCATGTCTCATCACACTGTACTCAGAAACAAAAAAGGATTTTAAAGTGTGCTTTTCTTTGCAAATGCTGCATTCATGACTTGTCACCCACACATAGCTACATCCTTCCTTGCAGTTGACAGAATTCAGCATGTTCAGCTTCTCTCTTAGTATGTCTTTCTGGGTGGGTTTGTTTTGGGGGTTGGTGTATTTATGTGTGTATGTATGCCAACTTATGCATGTGCTGCAGGAGCAGCACAGCCCTGGCTTGTCACTTAGATCTTCTCTCACAGTGGGTGGAAGCGTCATCTTGCTTCTTGAACAGGCAGGGCTGTCTTTGGCAGTGTTCCCCTCCATCAGTCCCCACCTCTCAGATTCAGTACCTTAACATGCCTTTGTTATAAATTTTCTTCTTTTCCCAGTCTCATATAGTATTAGCAGATATTTCTCATTTCTGGCAAACCGATCATGTCCTCACTTGCCTTCCACTGAGTTCTGTGTACAGGGCAGTGCTTGCCTGTCTGCCCTCAGTTTGCTTAGTTTTATGGAACTGCAGTACACTCTGAATAAGGTTTTGTGCTATCAAGTCTGCCTAAAATAATTGCAGGATAAATAAATGGACATGTAACCTATTTTGACAATGATTGACAGTTGCTGCTGTCCATCAGCTGCTAGCTTGCCTGCATGAAATGAGATAATAGCTTTGATCCGGTGTCAGGTAGACAAGTAAAGCCAACACAAAATCCACCACTCTAATTGGCAATTTAAACAGGAGCCAAGAACTGAGAGGGTCACAGGCTGAATTCTTTCTGATTGTTAGTGGTGATGGCTCCAAAAGGGTCTCCAAGCACACAGTCAGGAGTGCAACAGGGAACAGGATACAGGAACCATCATTTCTAGTTTGCAGCTTTCCTCATCAATATCATGAACTGTGGGAGATTAGAGGTAAAAACAGGGGACTGAAGAGTCTGGACTCCAGAATTCTACAGCAGACACCTGATTAAATTTCTGTTACATCGTTCAGCACCCAACGTTTCATTGCTTTTTAAAAACACTTACCTGTCCCAGTCATACATTATAGATGAAATGTGAGGTTAAGCAGATGTTAGCAAGGCATGTGATATTAGTAACAGGCTGGTAACATAAAAGTACTTAGAACACTGTCTAGCCTGGCCCCACAGGTGCTTCGTGTCATCCACATTCTTTGTAAGGGAATATTTATAAAGTTGAAATAAAGACCAAGGAGCTACTATTAACATTGTAAATACTTGAAAAAAAATCTCAGACTTTAAAAATGTGGCTTTCAGCAAGCTAAATATTATCTTCTAATTGTTGTTAAAGCTTTTATAGCTTCTGTCAATTCCAGAATTGAATTCAGGGTTATAAAGAATTTATATACAGAAAAGTTGTCCCGAATCATTGCAAGTAGGGATGCTCCTGTTGTTTAGAAGCATTTCCTTCTTTCCTTTTGTTACAGTTGTGCCCTTATAAGGCAGCAAAAATATTTTAGAATTTTTAAAGGTATTTATGTTGCTAAATATACCAGATGTATCTACCACAACAACTTCATGAGCATTTGTTTTCTATATTAAACCACCAGCAAAGAGACAGCCACATTTGTGCTACTGGATTACATTGCCCTTTCATGTGTTTTTAAATTCATGTTGCAGCATATGAACGTGACGTTATGTATGACTCCTTTTCCCAAAGAGTTTTTGGGATAGTGTTTCAGCTAAGAAGACAGACATATTTCTGTAGGAAAAAGCTAAAAGCTAGAAGCATTAAGAAAAAAAATGGGTAATGTCAAGGAATCCTGACCAATTTGGTGTCCTTCTATAATGGGGCTACTGAACTAATGGACAGGGGTAGAACAGTTGATATCATCTACCTGGACTTGTGCAAAGTGTTCGACACTGTCCCACATGACATCCTTGTCTCTAAACTGGAGAGTCATCAATTTGATAGGTGGACCACTCAATGGATAAAGAACTGGCTGGATGGCAGCACGCAAAGAGTTGTGCTCAATGGCTCAATGTCCACCTGGAGACCAGTAATGAGTGGTGTCCCTCAGGGATCGGTGTTGGG